>JARHVA010002749.1:812500-930000 GCA_037957365.1 Torreya grandis
TTATTCGAGTGCTACATATTTATATTTGAGCCCAAATTACAACATTGATATCTATGGGATATATTTATTTTATTTTATTTTATGGATTATTTCATATGAATCATTTATTTATTTTATATAAGATAATGTAGGGGGCTTGACACTCTTCCATCTAACATTAAGTACTTAGATCCTTGCAATGATTAATATTTGGCTTTGGAGAGAAAGGTCAAGATAAGTAGAGATATAAATGAACCCTAACATCAGTATCCTATAATTATCCATATTAAACTCCATGTGAGACCCCATAGGTTTAGGATCCCATATTTTATAGGCTATTCAAGAGTTTGTTGGAGTAGTATAAGATCATTTTACCCCTTAAGTAGAGTGAGTTAGTAATCTTGTTGGTTTGTTGCTTCCATAGGTTTAAGGATCTTTGCATAACAAAAATGTTATTGTATCCACTCTCGAGATGAAATTAATAATCAAAGATATAATTATAAGGTATGGATGACTCACAAATATAAATATTCCCAAGAGGGTCACCATAGATTGAGATATCCTAGAGTTAACTATCATAGGTCAAGGACACCCAAGGGTAGTTTTGATATTTCAATATCCTATAAGATAAATAGAACTAGATATTGATCAAGTTAGGCATGATAAACATTGAGTATAGGATATTATTTACTAGATTAAAGATTTTTTTATATTGTATCCCCTACTTTTGTTGGCTCAATAGACAAAGCATAGGTAGAATCTTAGCTAAAGAATGTGAGAATAAGTTGAAGTACCTATGGATACTATAGGAACACCATGTATAATTTATAATTTTGAATAATGACAAAGTCAATAGTCACCTAGATATTTAGAGTCTCACAAGGGGACAGTTTCATCACCAATTCAAAGACTAGTATTTGATTATAAATTTATGGTGCTAGAGGATTGATGAGTTACATGGTATTAAAAAAATTGGGGTATAGTTTTTTAGTATAAGTCTTGATTTATTGAGTTTTTCCCTTATGTTGAGTTTATCAAAGATTAAGAGAAGTTGGTGATTATGTTGAGTTTATCCAGGATCAAAAGAAGTTGTTGACTATGTTTATTATAGTTAATTATTATCATTTGACAAGATCTATTCTCCTACTTAACCCCATGATTCTTTAGGCTGTAGTTAACAATGTCATGATTGTAAAGGATAATTAGGGTAGGGTAAAAGAATATTGAGATCATATTTGATGGAATATTTAATGACACTGAAAGAGTAGACCTATAAGGACCTAACTAACTATTATAGGTGAATTTCGGTAGCCACAAACACAATATAGAAACTAATAGAGACAAAGTTATAAGCCTCCCTCACAAGCTCCATAGAGGAACCATAATAGGATAAGACAAGGAAAAATGTATTATCCCAGGGGTATGTTCAAATAACTTGATATAAAATTAATGTTTTGGCATCTTCTTAGACTCAAAAATCTATTTAAGGGTGTCAATAGAGTTTAAAAATCCAATTATTCCTCTAAAAAATTAATATTGGAAGGTGGATGTTTTATTTGTAGAGGACCCCATTAGTCCATGTATTACCATGGAGACTTGAATAAACCATAGGGAAGAGAGATATAGACCCAAATTATAAATTTGGGGACATAATATACATGCATGTAGGTCATATATTATAGTGGATGATCACCATTCTAAACATCAAACTATAATGGTTGATATGATTAGTAAGATTTGAGATAAACCAATTAATTTTATTTGATAATGGATATCTTAATTGTTTATTTTTAGATACAATGGTAGAGAATTGTAGATTAGTAGTAGTTATAAATTCATACCCATGAGAGGTAGAGATTGATACTAGGTATAAAAATATTTTTAGCTCCTTAATAAATTGTTTCATGTTCAATGTGTTTCCCACCACTCTAGACCTAAATATTTTTACATTAGGATAGTACAATGTACTTTAATGGATTAATTGTCAAGAGTTACATTAAACATGAATTAACTAGTATATTAATAAAATTCAATATAAGGATGACTTAAGTATAGATATTTTAATCTCTGATTTATAGAGAGTAATTTCCTTTCATATGATTTTTGTGATTAATATTGGGCATATCTTTTATTTATTTTGTCATTAAATGTAATTGACCCTAATCAAAAAATAATAATTCAATAGAGTGAAATAGCTAACTAAATTAGCATCCAACCATACATTTCACTTGCATATAGAATGATTTTTAATAACTATGGTTTTAGACAAAAGAATGTGAAATGATGATAAACTTATCCTTTGTGGAGTCTAGGATTAATATTTGACTATGTTTGACCTATAAGATTCTTACCCCACTATTGTATCTAATTAATTTACTATTATTTTAAATTTTGATAGTAGAGAAATATTGGACACTAAAGTAGGGTGCTTATATTCTTCACCGTGCTCTTGTCCTCTGGTTTTCTCCACTTGCTTACAAGTTTGAGATAAGCTTATATAGCTATAGGATCCTATGTCATAGATATTTTTTCACAATATTGAACCTATATTTTTTCTTCTTCTCCTTAAAACCCTAAAAAATCCTACACTCGAGAAGCACACAAACATCAAATACAAAAGGGGAAAAATGTTAAAAGTGGGATATGGTCACATATTCCTTAAAACCCTTATTGTCTTGATTGATGCCTACATATCCCCAATAGGGATCTTAAATTTATGTATTTATCCCTCAGGGATTGTGAATAATCAAAAAAACATAATGCATATCTAAAATGATCTTCACCTAGGCCCTCCTCTTAGTCCAAGCATGTGATCTAGGTATGATATGTAAATACTTCATAAATATATAGATATTGAGCTTGATGTGTATTGATATTATTTTATCAGCTTGTTCCAAAAGATAAGTGTTAAGTGTAAAATGCTTTGTGGAACCCTTTATATATAATACTTCCTAATTTTGAATTTAAAAAACCTATTCACACACCAATTAACTTAAACAAAGCTAAAAATGGTCATAAGAAAAGACCCAAAAAATACTTTGGAATGGGTGTTGGATAATAGCATTGGGAAAGACACTAGATTATTGCTCTATTGTCCCCCATGGAACTATTTTTTAAAATGTAAAAAACTATGGTAAGACTCAAACAAATAGCCAAGGGCCCCTATGACTATGTTAAGGACTAACATGGGAACATTGGTAGTAAAATGAGAGACAGATAAGATCATGAAATATAAAAAAGTACATTGTTGACACTTAAATTAGCACCCATGAGGAGATTCCTAGCTCTTCTCATCCAAGTGGCACAATGGAAACATCCCTCTTGTTGTGGGTGACAATGTTGAGAGATGAATCTCTAGAAGGGCTAGTTCCCCTGATGCACTCTTTGAATCACTTCTTTACCTATCAACTTGTAGATGAAAAGGGTTAAGAAAACAACTAAGAAATCCAAAAAATGTGATGCACCAATTTTTAATCTCCTCACATTTAGTAAATATCTACTACTTAAATACAAACAAAGTCCTTCTCACACAAAACTCACAACTTAGGATACATTATCACATCAATGTTTGATATGTTAGATTCAATAAGGTATTTGATACTTAGGAGGGTAATGGATGATTCAATGAATGGATACAATCATAAACCACTTATAAGACACATATACACTAATAAAATAATACTAAAAAATACCTATAATAATACCCTTTCTACATAATTGGTAGACAATCAAGAGTAGCATGCTAGAAAAGAAGATATTTCACTAGACAAGACCAACAAGATTACAATTAGTACTCAATAGTACATCATGTGAGTGAAGAAATCACTTTTATATTTCTTAAAGAGTATGTAAAGTACAAATTTATCTAAATTTTCCCCATTAACCAGTGGAGGATACTAAAAAGAAGCAAAAGAGTCCATATTTATAGCTTTTGAGAGAGAGGCAAAGCAAATGAAATCCAAATGTCACTTGGACATGTGTCAATATTATAAAATGATTTATTATTTTCATGAGAAATATTCATTAGTTAAACCATGTAAATTTAGGAGGTCTAATTGTCCATACAGGCCATGAAAATTATGAAAAGTGGCATAGAAGTCTCAATCTTAGCACATAAAACTACCTTCATAATTTGTATCTATTTGAACATCCCACCTCTAACTAAGGCCAGGTATTTTTATTGGGATGAGAGGGAATAAATTTATTCATTAAATTCCATGCATTGGTTCTGATCCTACTCATTTATAAACTCTTGAAAAGAAGCAATCACTACCAGTAGTCTTAAAAACTCCCTTTTTTGCTACCCTTCACATTTGTCTTCAAAAATGACTTTAGTTTCCCATGAAAATATATGAGGGGGATTTAAATACACCTTTAAATATTATACATGGCCTTAGACCCCTCAACTTCACCTTTAAAGGACATCTAATTGAGGTTTCCAATCTTTTCACCCTTGTGTTCACCATGCTAGTTTTGACTGGCTAAAAGGAAATCTATATTTATGAAACTTATAAATTTTTACATAGAATAAAATTACCATATATAGTTATAATAGGTGTTTATCTTCCCTCCAAACTTGATTTCACCTCCTCAAACCTCATATAACCTACAAACCATAGTAAATGGTGAAAAAAATGTTAGTTTGCATGTTGTCCATATAATTTCGTACGTATCCTTTACATGCATGATATCCTAAGTGAGTCATATCCATTATATAATATGTTTCTTTTCTAAAATATTCCATTAGGGTGGCTCTCTAATCTTATTTTCCTCATCGGGTCATAACTAAGGTTTTAGTAGGGTTTTAGGTAATTCTAGGTCTTAATCTTTGTTCATATAACTTGAACGTTTAACCTACCTAAAAATTATAAAAAATTTATTCCAATGTAACCTAATAACTTCCCTCAATCCCTATGGTTCCCATGCATATCCTTGGAAAAGATATGAGCTTGATAATTTGACCTCTCGAATTATTTTCTCCATTTTTTTGAATGTCTCAGCTATTTCTAGGTTATAAACATCCTCATGCAAGTTTATCTACTTTAAAAATCTCATAAATATCTAAAAAAACTGCATAAACATTTTCCAATGATTTGGGTAGCTCATCAAGGCCTATAAATGTATATAGATCCCCAATTGGCTTTAAGTCTCCTTAAGGTCTAATAGGCTTAGCATACCCCCTACAAGTTTGGGTCATTTGGACTATTATAACATGTTTAGTATGTCTTATTAAAAAAATTCATGCTTCATTAATACTCAAAAATCCATCACATGACCTCTCAAACACTCATTTTCATTCTTTCTCTCTCATTTGACAATTAAGCCTAGTGAGAACTCGCCTAATTTGACTATATGCATGATCAATTAGGTCATTTTGAGGGTTTTGAGCCTGTGTGAGTGTTCCTAAGAATCCTTAAACCTCCATACACATCAAAAAATTATCCTTAAAGATAATGAGGCCTCCTCTTAGGTCATTCACTCATTTTTCCATCTTTTACTTGGTAAACTAAAGATCTAGTTTTCTTGAGTGGTTGATCTCTGAGATAAAATAGAGATGTATATCCATTATACCCATGGAAAAATGAGAGTTTTTAGAGTTTTATAAGGTCATAATTAGGATATTTACCAAATTGAAATTTTATATTCCTTCAATTAGGTACCTAACCAACTCAACTTGTTTTAAAAAGGGGCTAAAACCCCTATTTTCTTACATTTTTATCCAAATCCACCTGTAGGTAACCTTTCCAAAACAATTTCATGTTTATAGGATGCTTATACATAATACCCACCTTTAATTCATGCTTATGGATCTTTGGTAACCCTTAAAACCCTAGTCTTATATATATATTTTACTTTTTCTTATTGAGCCAAGAGCCTTCCTAAGAACCTGTACAGATAGATGTTTGTTTGTTAGATGGGAAAAGGCATTTGAGTACCTTATCAAGGTCTTAGGAATGATATATAACCTATTTAATCATATTTAATCATTTTTTCTTCCTTTCCTCTCTAGATAATTCATACCTCATTATAGCCCTTGCTTGCATAGACCTTACTGTAGGTGAAAACAGGGGTTTAAGACCCTATGAAAGCTTGTTTACTTCCTTGAAAAGGTATTATGACCTATAATACATGCTCATTTATGTGATTATTCATTATCTTTTACATGACTAATCTTATATTCACTATACCTATTCACTTCATAACCAAAGTGGGCCCCTGTGTGCACCTTAGCTAAGATCTCCTACCTGTAGGTTGAAATTGGACTATAAGAAGGATTATAAGACTGAGTGATGATGTTTTTAGACCTTCATTTTGGTTATATAAGGTCACCAAGGTTTTTATTATTACATTATATCAACCCAACTACTATTTCACCCTCCTAACACTTACCATGAGCCTTATTCCTCAAGAGTTGCAGTTGACTATGTTGAGAAATAGAGACCCTGATGTAAATGTATATGGTCTAAAAGGGCCTTATTTTAAGTGTATAAGGACTCCCCTTTTTATTTTTAAGGATCATAAAATCATTTCAATAATTTCAAAAAATATTAAAATACCTAGACCACAAGCTAACCCATACATGCCCTTCAAAACTTTGCCTGACTACATTTTCATGCCTTAAGCTTGGCTATGGGTCAACATTATCAAATAGGAGAGCATATAGAAGTATATATAGGATAAAAATCCATATACTAATTTAATATTTTTATCCTTATATTCCATCAATCTCACATTATGCTCAAAGTCATGAGAAAGACACATTTCCATAGTCCTTACCCTTGACTAGTTGTATGTGTATCTTGTTAGTTCATTTGTACGAACTATAGGTGGTGTATGGGAGGTTATACATGACCTATAACTACCTCTTATGGTCTCTTATCCATTTTTCATATCACTTAATTAGTTGATCTATCCTAGTCATGAGTGAAATTCATGTTTTCTTTTTAAATGCCAAAAGACCATCCAAGATTCCAAATCTATAGATGTTACTAAAGGAATTCAGTGTGTTTCTAAGCCATTTTGAGGTCCCAAACAACTCATACTCAAATTATAACTAACCTCCTTAATTTTCATGGATATTTTCTATGTTATGGTCTAAAATATCATCCAATTTAGGAGTTTTAAGAGTGATTTCCATCATGCTAGAAGATATTCCCAAAACCTTGTAGACCTTTGTTTCACTCTTTTAGGTACAAGAGCCATGAAAACATAGTCATCCCCTTTTAAATTAAGATTCACTTTTATCTTATAAATTTGGCCCTTCAAAATATTTTCCATGTTACCTCCTAACACAAAGGTCTTAAAAAGGGTTAAATCATCAATCCAAACACTCTCAAATAGATTCTTGGCTCTCTACTTAGGCCACCTATAGGTGGTAACTTTTAGTACATAGGTAGATCTAGTTTGGAAAATAGTTATAGGATTAATATCATACATTTTCATAGGTTAAAAGTATCTCTAAAACCTCAAAATTATCCCTTCACCTCTCAAAAAGGTTGGAGACCACACTAAGGCTCTAATGACATCATCATAGAGGCTGTAGGTAAAAAATAGACTATATATAGTAGCAAGGTGGGGATTTGGGTAAAAACATGCTAAGGAACATCTTCAATACCACTAAATTTTGATTTTAAAACTTAAAACCATGAAATTCATCAAGGACACCTTGAAACCAGATTCAACACACTTCTTCCAACCTGAAAGTGATTTGTGTACACTTGGAGTAGAGCAATAAAGAGCAGCAAGTGACTATTTGGGTGTCATGGTGCTTGAAAATCATGAAAATGACTTGGATAATAAATATTAAAGGTGAAGAATAAAGTAATATAATTTTTAAAACATCAATTGGACAACAAAACCACCCCTAAAAACTACTTATAAAACATGCCAACCTGAAATTGATGAAAAACTATCCATAACTCAAAAAATTGCATCGTCTTTAAAATTGAGTTGGTTTCCTCATAAAAACTTTATGAAACTTGAAAAAATGTGTATTAATAATTATAGGGGAACTCAAATGATCTTTGGAAGAAATCTTAGCAAGTAGTTTGTATGGACTTGCCCAAAATGAAGGAAAACCTAAAGGGTACATGGATGAGCAGTCAATTTTGCATAATCCACTTTGAATGGATGGTTCATGAATAAAAATTAACCAATAATATAAATTATTATATTTATTTTAAGGTATTTTAGTGTATAATATTCCCCTAGGATCATTCTACCTGAAACCCTTTTTGATGTTCATACCAAGTGAAAACTTGCAAGTCACTTCTTTATGCCAAGAAAGATGGAAAAGAGATGGAAAGGTTTTGAGAAATAAATGGAACTTTTATATCAACTAATATTTTATATTATATTTATTAATATGTAGAGGTGTTCTATGTCCTCCTCACATGTGGCATACTTCCTAATAATCCTTACAAGTGCCATTTTCCCTCTTTTTTAGTTGATTCTTGTAATTTCAATTAGGGAGCTTGAAATTATCTGATGTAACTTACATTTCAGACATATAAACTGACCTATTGGGCGTTTTTCATGAAATTTATACACCTAGGCACTTTGGGAAACATTCTAAATACATTAATGACTCTTAAAATGATATAACATGACCCCTAATGGAGAAATTGGCTAATGTGACTAAGACTAAAGCTAATGTGAACTCAAATGACATCATATAACAAGTAATATTCCCTATTATAACATATTATGACCCTTAAATTTTTTTAAACCAAAATTTTTTCCTAGGGGTGCCCAAATTTGAACAAGAAGTCAAATTTGGTCAACGGACATAAAAGTATAAAAATGACATGCATCTCAATCATCATTAGGAACCTCATGTGAAAGAACTAAAAAATACATAGTACTTGTGTTTTTTTTACCAAATTTAAGTGTATAAATTTTCCATCCTTTCAATCTAGTAATGCAATAAAAATGAAAGTAATATAGTAAAAGAGAGTGTGTACATGTACTTACTTATGAAGCACTTACTTACTTGATGATCCAATGTGTTTGATGAGATTTACATGGGTTGATCCAATTTATTTTATGTGATAAATCCATGTAAATATAAAATGATATATATCCTTGTTATATTATAGACCATATAATTTAATAAGAGTTCAAGTGATTCCTATGAAGATGGATCCACAATGTGGATGTCCATGTACTAAATCTAAGTAATCAATTGTGTTGTGAGGAACAAGCTATGCTTTCCTCCACTAAGATATATATTGAGTTTTATAAAATAAGTATGATTTTGGATTAAAAAAAATTATTTCCCTCCACTCTAATATATGGGTATATATGTGCCTAGGATTCAAAAACTATTGCCTGACCTCATCCCCACACAAATCGAATAATCTGGGTTTGGGAAAAATATTTTGAATCAACCATTTCAAATGGATATAATATTTATTATAGTGAAAAAATGGGGTAAAAAATAGTTTAATTATTATTTTTAATTGATTCTAGTGTAATAACATAAAGAATGACATAGTTATATCATCACATATGTATAATCTTGTGTAAAAAAAAGAAAGATAAGGGACAATGTGCCATGCAACATGCCCCCAATCTAATAACTAAATAATTGAGCACAATAATTTGAGAAATAGATATAGATTATGAGTAGTAAACAACAAGGATAATGTCATGGTATGCCATTATATTTGTATAATCTAGTTCAAAAAATTGGATATGAGAGACATATTCCATACAATATGCCCCTAATTTGATATCCAGACAAATTGAGCTATATAATTTGCATATTAAATTTGTGCCTATGTATATTTTCATTTTGGTCATATCCCCATTACTATAATATATGTAAAATTTATGCATAAATCTGATAAATATTGTAATTAACTATGATAGTGTGAAAACTAAAAACAATGTCTTGTATATATCTGAGAATCTGATCCAAATCTAAGTAACTGTATATAACTTTGAATCATTATGTAGGTTTAAGTAACTAAGTAAATATATATCACTATGTAGGTATGTGTAATTATTTAATTTTGAATCACTCTATATGTTTGAGTAATTGAGTCATTATAAATCATTGTGTAGGTTTGAGTAACTATATATCTAAATTAGCTATGAATAGTGCATATATATGCCCCCTCATGGTAAGAGAGATGAAAATGTTGCAATTAGTTCAAGATAAAAGTGATAACTAGTAGCATGGGATTTAATAGTGCATTAAATAAGATAATATTATTATAATGGATCAAATAATTACTAGTAGGAAATAGATTGTGTATTGACATTGATATAGGCTCTTCATCAAAAGTATAATTGGTAAGATGCAATGAGTATAGGTTATCATAGTGGCAATTGAATAGGTATAGTAGTGATAATTATATAGTATGAAAGGTGTAAGTATTTTTTTTTTGTTGTATAAATAGTTCTAATATTAGAATTATGTTTTTCAAGATATTGTGGATTCAATTTCTATGAATACATGGTAAAATAATATAGGGCTAATACCTTAGTAGTGTGGCATAGACAAAAGTGTTCTTATGAGCTACTTTAGAATATATTTTTATTCATTTTTAGTATATTGAAAATTTAATCTATGAGTATTTTGAAGATGTTGTAACGGAGATATATCACTTACACATAGAACAAAGAGGTATAAGACCTTATCCAATCTAATGAGGAGGTGAAACTGGTAAGTAACTAAAATTGGTCTAATTGATTTATGTGAAAATTGTGTTCATTTCAATTTTTATCAAATTGTGGGATATGTAGTGTGATATTTCACCTTGTAATGCTAATGTCATCCATATAGTTCCTGGTCTTAGATGTAGAACTCTTGTCTAGGGGATAGTGCTCTTGTATAGAATTTTAGTAATACATAGTGTATTTTATTCCTTAGAATATTATCATCAAGGGATATGTTAGGATTATGTGCCACCTTTATTTACATACTTTTTATGTTGGGTTTTGAATATTGATTGTTGTTATTTACATGTTTTGGTGTTATGCAATTAGATATATGTATTAGAGAGTTTTTTGGAGGTTGGATGATGGAGACTATTCATGGGATACCATTGTCATATGAGGAGAGGTATATTTTTTATATGGATAGGTTAGGTTATGTGGGTTGGTTATACTTCATGCCTTGGGATGCTCATATGATAATTACATTAGATGAGCAGTGGAATGTAGATGCATGTATGTTTTGGCTACTTACTGGGGATATGACTTTTACCCTAGAGGATGTGTATAGGATATTATTACTACTTGTGACTGGTAAGAGAGTGTTTATTTAAGATATTTTAGTGTATAAGGCTATGGATTAATCCTATATTTTTTTTAATGGTAGTGAAAAATATGCACTTCACATGAGGAATGAGTCATATTTATTATTATCTATAATCATATTATTATATGTTATATAATTATAGAAGTTCTTGGTTATTTTACTAGCATCATTAATAACTATGGATGAGAGTGGTGCATCTATATCATATCATATACATAGGATTTTCCAAGACCTAGAGGGCATGGTAGTGTATATTATTGGGGTAGGATAATGTTGGCCCACTTGTATTATGATCTATATAGGTTTAATCATGAGTATTTTAGAAGTGGAAGTGGAATTAGTTTGGTGACATTATTTCATTGTTAGTCTTATGATCATATAATGGTTACATGGCCAGTGGGGATGCCAAATTCTAAGTGATCACATCCATAATTGTTTATAGAGAGGAGGACTAGTAATACATAGATATGGGATTAAATCACCATGTGGTGTTAACATATTAGATCAAGTGAATACTAGAGATATTATTTAGATACCTTATAGAGGTTTTATTTGGTGGCCATAGGATAGTATAAAACTACATTGAATTCATGTTGTTTTTTGGATACACAATTGGTGTACAAATGTGTATGAGTGCTTCTAGTATGAGTAAGTGATGAGATAACTTTATCTATTTTAATATGTGCCCCCAGCTTTATGGATGTGGGCAAGGAGTGCATGGGATATAATTAGATTTATAACTAGAGGAGGCCCTCAAAAATAGATCTAGCACCAATTCCCATGAATGAGATGGATCCATATATAGAGATCCCATATGTAGATGATGTGGGGTGTATAGATGATTACATATCATGATGGAGTCACCAAATATTGGCTCCACTATTCCCAAGTGGAAGAGTGGTATTTTATGATGCTCTAGAGCCTAATCTTCTAAGGGTGGTTGGAGGTATGAATCATATTGACTTATATTTTATATTTGATATGTTTTTACATTTTTCATGATTTATATGATTCATGTTGATTAGTTGTGCATTTGGTCCATGTTGGTATAGGTGATGAGGAGTAGGGGATGGTGAAGATCAAGTTAGAACTACATGATCTGACACAACATGTTTCTAATGATGTTATAGAGTGTGGATTGATTAAATAATCTCTGACGCTTATTAGTGTGTAGGCACCCTTATTCAATATAGTGGGTATTTTCATTGTGGTATATGTGTGAGCAGCCATAGAGAGAGATGACTAAGAGTTGAGTTGGGTAGGTGAGATATGCCCCTACCTAATTTTATGGTAATACTAGGTCTTAGGATACTATATGAGTACATCCTTTGTAGTGATATCATATTGATGTGATGGTATGGCTGGTAGTTTGTGAGGATAGAGATAGGAGACATAGATCATACTCTAAGATTTAAGGTGATATTGGGGCCTCAATTTCTATGTCTTGTGTGGTTGGTGATATAAAGGATAGTGAGGAGGGAGGTCATGTTGACCATACTCCAATTATAGATTTATGTACTTTAATTAGCATTATATGCAAATTTTTTGATATATATAGATATGACATATTATTTATGTGTTTTTATCTCAATAATTATATGTGATTATATAATTGTAAATGTTTGAAAAGATAGATGGTTGTTGTTGATAATTGCATATGTTAGAATGTTAGTTTAATGTGATTCTATAATGTCTTATCTATGAATGTGTACAAGATAACTAAATCCAAAAAATCATTCATCCACCCTAAAGGAAAAAGTAATTATGAACCATACTGCTCATTCTATGTAGCTGGATGACTATACACAGGTGGTGACACTACTATGGGCATATCTTTAGTAGGAATCTATATATGATCAATTATAAAAATCTTGATTTTATTTCTCACATTGAATCTTGGTTAAGTTTACTTTTTTTGTGTTACCACTCTATTGTAATTTGGTCTAACTCTTTATACTTGTATGGTGTAATAGATGTTGTAGAAATGGGTGTTCTAGAAGACTGAATACTCACACGATGAGTAGCCATTGGTTCCTTGTCAAGAAAATCCTAGGATAACTTAGTGATATAAGAATGGGATGTAGGAGGATAAGAATACTTGGTTGTCCCCTTTTCAAATACAATAATGCCTCTATCATCATATTATTCAATGTGTTCTCTAAGTACATAATAGTGATTATCCCAATTACCATTGATGTGATGATAGTTTCAATATGGTTGATTCATATATCTATCTAGAAGTTATAATGGATCATAATGATTAGGAAGAATTTATATCATCCTCCTATCTAATAGTGTAAATACAACATCATGATGCATATCTATAGATGAATCAAACTATATAGGCTCTCTCTTGGTATATTGTGTTTTGCTCACTCTAGGAGTTGGTTTTTAAATTGACTCTCTCTTTGTTGAGTACTTTCACTTGTGATTTTTTCTCCACTTTTTCCTTTTGAATAGGTGTCTTATGTGTTTTAAAAAAAAATTAAGACTCTTATGGTAATGGCTCTAGATCAAAATCTGCCTCTATATTGACCTTGACTAGTCCTAGTTGCTTCTCTAATGCCATATTTGTATGATAAAGATGTTAAAATGTCTTGGTTTTTAATATAAAAACTTTTCCTTAAGAGGAAATATGAGGCCTCTAGATAAGATATATTATTTCTCCAAATATGTAGGTTGATTTATTAACTACTTCATACATGATTTAAACAATAGTATATAATCATTAACAGGATTTGAGTGTCCCTATTGTAATGAATGTAATCTCTCATATGTGACTCTTGGTCCCTTGGTAAATAAAATGCATAATAAATACCTATTTTAACTTAGAATATGTGTGTAATGAGCCACTAGGGAGTGAATGATGAAACCAAGTTAATGCTTCATCCTCTAGGTTTCTAAGAAATAAATGTAATAGTATCAAAAAACCATTACACCCATGGGTAAGTGCATGGAGTTAGGGAGAAATTTTGTGGACATTTTTGGTATTAAAATCATGTTAATAAATAACAAGATCATGTTAATAAATAACATGATCATGTTATTTAATTAATGTGATCATTTTACTTAAATTAAGGCTCAATAATTACTAATCCATAACATGATCGCATTATTTTAAATAGTAATACAATAATTTTATTAATGTGATCACATTAATAATGTGATCATGTTACCTGTGTCACCAAAAAAATAGAAAAATGAAACTGAATGCAAAATTCCTCATTTTACATTTGAGTTTCCTTTCCTAACACCTTCAACGATAGCATTTTGGTTGAAAGAGATAAAACCTTGCCTAGAAGCTATTAAATTCATCCTTTGAAGTCTCTAATCAATAATTCCACCAGGTAGAAGAGGTAAGTGCTAAAAATATACACTTGTTAACCTTAAATTTTAGTAATTTTTAGTTATTTTCATTAGTTAACCCTATTTTTTAGTAATTTTTTGTTATAATTTGTTTGTTTTGAATAGCCCATCCTGCTAACCCTCATGTTATTATACTTAACCATCCATAAAACCCTCTTGTTCCTCCTCCTAACCCTCCATAAAACCCTCTTTTTCATCCTCCTATCCCTCCATCTAACCCTCCTACAGTTCTAAAAAATCCCCTAGGTAGTCAGGATAGTCTAGTTGACAACATTATGGGAAATAAATTTGAAATTCAAGAATTAATTGGGAGAATGAGGTATCCCACTTCCACCAACACCCACTATACCCATCTATCTAATTACCTATAGACATTATTAGGCCAAATTAACTCTATAATGAGTCAAATTGATAGATGGGATTCATATCAAAATAGTTTTATGGCTTATTATGTTGACAAATTGTTAGCACTTGGGGTCAAGAATAAAGAAATATCAAAAGCCTCTATTTTCACCGTATTCATTGACCCATCCACCAATGCACCATTTCCAGTAACTACCAAATGTTTTCCAATCCATCTCTACTAACATAATTTAATCACAACCACTTTTTGGGATTGATTGTGGATGGTGTTTGATTATCTACCATGTAATAACCATGATGTTCCATTGTATTTTTTGAGAAAACTCTACTGTGAGTTTGTCCTTAATGAGATTCCAAACTATTTTGATTATAGTGAGTTTTAGGGTTGAGGGAAAGGCTCTACGTAGGATCTAATAGGTGCACATTGTACACCTAATTAGCCTACAAGGATCTATATCCAAAAGCCACTTGAGCCTGAGATCCCCTTTTTAGTTTCCAAGGTCATAGAGATTGACATTCTACATACTCTTATTTCTCTCACTGATACACTCATTCAACATATGAGTAGGCTCTCACAGACTAATGCTAAAGGTACACCACCTATTGTGCATCCTTGACCCTACCCTTATAGTTATTATGGATCTATGTGCATTTGACCTTATGATGATGATGGTGCTAGTGGTTTAGAGGGCTTGGATAATATTCTTATTATTGAAAAAAAATTGGCATGCACATTTGGTGTGCAGACATCAGCCACTACATAGATGTAGGTATATTTTATATAAATGTCATATTAAATTTAAGTTATATCTATAAATTAAATTTTGATAACAATTAATTTACATATAAATTTAATAATATATGTCATTTTTTATGTCTTAGGAGGTGATGGTGCCTTCATCATCACAATTAACATTTATAGTATTTGATTTGATGTAGCCATTTTTTACATTTTTAGATCTAGCTACTAGCCTATCCACTACTACATATATCTTTATAAAGATAACACCTTTTACTTATATAGAGGTAAAATTTTGAGTTAATCTTATAATCTATTTAGATTTAATCTATGTATATTTTCCTTCTAAGTTTAAGTTAAATTTATCTATCAAGTATCTTGATGCATAGATTATAAAAAGTTTCCTTGATATGGATGGAAACACACACTTACCTCTACCAAATACCTAGATCTAATCTTTTCTTGTCCTTCTTTGTCTTTTGTCTTCAACCTCTTTATCTCTTTGATCACTTTGCATTTACTAGGTATTTCTTGTTCACTTTTACCTACTCAATGGCTCTTAAGCTTCCTTGTATTCACTTAATCCTCCTTCTCTACTTTAATTCTTTTTACTAATCAACTACCTCTACAATATTTCCTTTTAACTTCAACCTCCTTAGTTCATACTTTGTTTTCATGTTCCATCTCTTTATCCTTACTTTGGTCTTTATAATATTCTTATGTGTTTTCATAGGTCTACATGATACTTTGATTTTGTCCTTCTAAAATAATCATAATACCATTTACCTACTCAATTACATCTCATTTCATGCATCCAACCATTCCACACAACCCCCAAGCTTCAAATCTTCACTTAACTCTTCTTTTTTCTCTTTGACTTCTTCCTTCTACTAGCTATTTTTTGAGGTAAACCTCATTGTTTTGAGTAAAATACAAAGATCCTAACCAAAATAAACCCATATTAAGATACCCCTTTATATAACATATCTCATGTAGGGACTTTCATAATTTAACTCTCTTTGGAGTAAACCTAACTTAACACCCCTTAGGACTAATTAGGTTTCCTAATTCAAGGCTACTTACACTAAAACCATACCATATATACTCAACTAAACTTTACACCTTCAAAATCCTATTTTTCCTATATAAATACACTTATCTACATATTTTAGTGACTTTTCATCAGTTAAATCACTTGTTATCTCATTTTCTAGTTTCAAACCCTAATTTGTGTTGTGTCAGTCCTAAACCTACCTGAGAGAATAATAAATGACCTAGAATGACCTTTTGAATTTTATCAAAGATTTTAAGGCTTTAATTGGATTTTACCTTACCCCATGTATCTTTTTAAACTATTACTTTTATTTTATTAATACTAACTCACTCCCAACATGTAGTTTTATAAAATTTATGTGCCCCTCCAACATGACTATGTCAAAAAATAGGACAGAATAAACCCTTAAGACCCTTTACCTTCATTTGAGAGAAATTAAAAGAGTCACACACATGGAAAAATAATATCCCACAACATTCAAAATACCATAAATCCTTAACTCTATTTCCAAGAACTCTATATGGTCTTTCTTTATGACTATGTAAACTCAGAATTGTTATTAATTAGGTTGTATATAGTATTCCCATGTATTTTTCATTTTCTCAATAGTATTGAGACTTTCAATGTGTTTACATTCATTTCATATATCTTCTCTATCCCTTACTCATATTTCAATAATTTATAATGATGATTTAAATTGACTATGTTCTCCTCTTTATAAATGTGCCTAAAGACAAAGTATTGAAATTTGGGTTTCACCACTTTAAACCTATAGACTACTAACTTAAATCTTCACTAACTAGATATATTAATACCACAAGATTGATCATAAACTACCAGACACTTATTTACATTTTACTCTATCCAAAGAAGCTTTACTAAGGATAGAGTTCTTGATATGTCTCATATTATTTTTCTCTCCCTAAATTTGCCTTTTCAAAGTGATACTATTATTTTTACCCCTTACTCTTCCACTCACACTTCCTACATGTATTAATATTTTTATATTTCCTCCAACATGAAAACTAGTTGTTATTCTTGGCCATTGCATGTTACATGGCAATTACACTTCCATTATTCTTGGTTTACATTATCTTTTCAAGATATGTATGTTAAAATATGTTGTCATATATATCTTGGTTAACATTGAGAAAAACTTACCATATATATCTTTCATATTTTATATAAAAGTAAGTGAGAGCTTGTTTACATTAATAGTTGATGACTCAAGTAGACACTCCTCCCTCTCTATGAGCTAAGATAGACATAGGCATTGATGTTGCAATATCATTTGCATGTGCACTAACAAATTCATATATTAACTTGTAATTTGAATTATAAAAATAGACTGTTTTAATAATTTAATACATAATTGGGGAAAATATAACTTATGTGAATGTATTGCATATGTATGGTTGTCCTATGACATTTGATAGTCCTAGTTAGATGATTATTAGGGAAACTTCTCATGTTTTTCCCATATTTTAGGTGCTATTCAAATAGTTGAGCCTACCATTGACTTGTTTGAGCATCAAAAACAAATTGAGCAGGGCCACAAGATTGTAGTAAGTGTATAATTAAATGATGTTTTATTATATTTTTAAATTAATTTATTAATAATTGATTGGATTTATTTTATGTTAATTTTATATTAATACTTATATTTGAATAGATTCAAGTACAAGTGAGCTATGAGTGTAGGATCCATAGTCAGACCTTGGATCAATCCAAGGCATTACAGGGGTGTCCATCTACTAGCAGGGCATCCCAAGGAGAGTCTTCTTCAAGGAAGGCAAAGAGAGGGAGGATATTTTATGAATAAGATGTCTTATATGAGATGTGATTTTTTGTATATGCCTATATGGTAATTTACGCATTTTTGGAATTGTATATGCACATTCACCCAACATTAGATACTATGTTGGTAAATGAATTTTTTTTTATGCCTATCATAGTAATTTATGTATTATTGACATTGTACACATGTGCCTATATTGGATGCCTATCATGGCAATCTATCTAATTTATATTCAATTTTTATTTCATTATTTGTTATTGTATAGTATTTTTTTATCTTTCAAACTATTATCTATCAAATATCATATTTAATGTTGTCTATAAATGAGGATTAAAAAATTATTCTTTTCAATTCTATAAATCTCAGATCTTGCATAGTTTTTTAAAATAAAGTTTTTATTTCATTGTGTGTAGTGTAAATGACTATGACACTCTTATCTATTTTGCATTTGTCATCACTCATTTACAACTTTTAAATTTATCATTAAAATAATTTTATTACACTTAAAACCCATACCCAATCATGTTAAAACTTATATAATGTAAAGGCATAATATCATTCATAAATCCCTACAAATTTCTCACTTGGATAACTATACCTGTAAGTTACCTAATCTTTCACCTTCACCTAGCTCTAATGAATTTTTGAATAGATTGTATTGAAACTAGGCCTAATTCTTATATGCCTTCTATGATTCTTGTTCCTTTATATTTTACCTCACCTCTTGAGTAATCTCTATCAATACCTCTTATGCACTCAACTCCTTTTGGTGACCATGTATATGGTTTACTTCTTCATCTTTACAGCTTTATATTTTGTAAACTTGAAAGATGAGATTTTTCCTAACCTTGAATATAATGTCTTTAGTTTGATAAAAATCAACATTACTGATTTGAAATATAATATTCACTCATGATACAATGATCCATCTTTAGCCAAAACCCTTTATCATCCCCTACTACCACCTAATGCACAATTTTCTCTTCTATTTTTAAGAAGGATATGAAATTCCTATTCATATTCTCAAATATCATGAAGATTTCCAACCTCACTTATCCACTCTTGTTCTCAACTTGATTCAAAATCCACTCTCAAATAATCTTCTTTTAAACTAGTCTATTACTCATTAGGTCTGGTCTTAACTAGTCATCAATCTCTTAGATCTACTCTCCTTATTTTGAAAAATATTTTATAAGAAACTTTGGATAGGTCTTAGGAAAACTCAAGGATTTATGTAGGTTTCAAAACTTACAATAAATCAACCAATTATAGATCTTTAAGAGATTGAGATCTCATTCTTAAATTCTATCCTTTTAAGTTTCTAGGTCTCTAGACCTATTTGTTGCTCCAATAGGTCAATTTATAAAAATAGAGTTTGTAGCTCTTAAAAATTATAGTATTAGTATTATTTTATCAATTTTAACATTTTAAAACCCTTACCCAAGTTTATAAGACTCAAATCAGCTAAAAATTCATCTTACCTGAGTTTTAACATATTCTATAGGCTGAGAGTTTAGCAGAACTATTATTTCAATGCTTCCTAACCACAAACTAACATTAAAAACATGTTTTGATGGGTGGATAACATCTAGGACTAGATTATTGGCCTCCCATTAGGTCCAATCGATAAATCCACCACCCATTTTAGCCTCAAAAATGCCCTTTCCAATACAAAAAAATGCAATTTTTTAGCATAAGTTCAAACATGCATAAACAAACATGTAAGTCATTTACATTAACTGTCAAATCCAACCCCTACCTATTTAATCCCTCTAATTTAACCTATATCATTTATGTGTAACCTTTGATATCAATAAATTAGACAAGTTGTAGTGATGGGTCCAAAAATGCAATGTTTTGGCATTAAATAAACAACTTCTTGAGCTCCAACTATCATTTCTACCTTCGAGACTGACACTTTGGAATATATCACTTAAATCACATCCATATAGTAAAATTACATGTTATCACACTTCAAAAACATTCAAATCCACTTGAAAGTGCATTTTCACTATCGTTCTAGAGTGTAAAAACATTAACAACAAATATCATCAAAGTTTAAGTTATGGTTGAAAATTTATGGTTTTGATGCTTTATGAATAAAAAATAACACTTAAAACAAATATATGGGGGAGGATAACATCTATTAATAGTTTATTGGCCTCCCATCATGCCTGATAGACAAACCCACCACCCATTTTGACCTCAAAAAGCCCTTCCTAATACAAAAAAATATATAATTTTTAGCCTAAGTTCAAACATGTATAAATGAAATGTTTAAGTCATTTTCATGAACCATAAAATGCCTTCCCTACCCATTTAATCCCTATAATATCACCCTAGATAACTCAAATGGAACCTTCGAGCGCAATCTATTGGACAAGTTGTAGTGATGGGTCCAAAAATGCAACTTTTTAGCATTGAATAAGCAACTTCTTGAGCTCCAACTACCATTTCTACCTTCGGTACCTCCACATAATAATATATCACTTATATAAAATATTTATATGTATATTACATGTTATCACACCATCATGACATTAAAATCCACCTAAAAGTGCATTTTTATTACCATTCTAGAGTGTCGAAACGTTGATAACAAATGTTGTCAAAGTTTATGTTGTGGTTATAAAACTATGGTTTCAATCCCTTATAACTAAAAAAAGACACTAACAACACATACATGGGGTGGAGAATGTCTAGGACTAGTTTTTTATCCTCCCATCAGGCCTGATCAACAAACTCACCACCCATTCTAGCCTCAAGAATACCCTTTTCAATTAAAAAAATGTAATTTTTTAGCCTAAATTTAAACACACATAAAATAAAACACGTAATTCATTTTTGTGAAATATAAGAACCATTACCTACATATTTAATCCATATAATCTCATGCTATATCACTCAGGTGTAACCTTTGAGAGCAATCTATTGGACAAGTTGCAATGATGGGTCCAAAAATGCAACTTTTTTAGCATTGAACAAGCAACTTCTTAAGCTCTAACTATCATTTCTGCATCTAGGACCTCCACCTAAAAATATATTGCTTAGATCACATATAGATATTAAAATTACATGTTTTCACACTTCCATGACATTCAAATCACCTAAAAGTGCATTTTCACTACCATTCCGAAGAGCAAAAACACTAACAATAAATACTGTCAAAGTTTAAGTTATGGTTGTAGAACTATGGTTTTGATGCTTTCTAACTAAAAAAAGACACTACCAACATGTTCTGGTGGAGGGGTTGGATAACATATATGACTAGGTTCTTTGCCTCTCATGAGGCCTAATCAACAAACTCACCACCCATTCTAGCCTCAAGAATGCCCTTCCTAATATAAGAAAAATGTAATTTTTTAGCCTAAGTTCAAATATGCATAAAATGAAACATGTAATTCATTTTCATGAATATTCAGATCCATACCATAACTCTTTAATACCTGTAATATCACCCTAGATAACTCAAGTGTAACCTTTGAGAGCAATCCGGTGGACAAGTTGCAGTGAGGGGTTCAAAAATGTAACTTTTTAGCATTGAACAAGCAACTTCTTGAGCTCCAACTACCATTTCTACCTCCAAGACCTCCAATTGATAATTTATATCTTTTAACACATCCATATAGGCAAATTACATGTTATCATACCACCATGATGTTCAAATCCACCTAGAAATGCATTTTCACTACCATTCTAGAGCATAGTCAAAGTTTAAGTTGTGGTTGTAGAGCTATTATTTTGATATTTTTTGACTAAAAATTGACATTTAAAAAACATCCAAAAGGATGTATAATTTATATTACTAGTTTCTTTTCCTCCCATTAGGCCCAATTGACAAACCCACCACCCATATTAGCCTCAACAACACCCTTCCCAATACAAAAAATGCAAATTTTTAGCCTAAGTTCAAACACACATAAAAAAAATTTGTAATTCATTTCCATCAACTATTAGATCTATCCCCTACCTCTTTAATCCCCCTATCTCATCTTGTATCACTCAAGTGTAACCTTTGATAGCAATCCATTGGATAATTTGCAGTGAGGGGTCCAAAAATACAACTTTTTGGCATTAAACAAGTAACTTCTTGAAATCCAACTACCATTTTTACCTCTACGACCTCCACCTAAGAATATATCACTTAAATAATGTCTATAAATAAAAATTACATGTTATCACACTACCATGACATTTAAATCCACCTGAAAGTGAATTTTCACTACCATTATGGAGTGCAAAAACACTGACAATAAATGTTGTCAAAGTTTAAGTTGTGGTTACAGAACTATTGTTCTAATTATGTTTTACCAAAAAATGACACTACCAACATGTTATAAGAGTATATAATTTCTATTAATGGTTTCTTGACCTCCCATCAAACCCAATCAACAAATACACCGCCCATTTTAGCCTCAAGAATGCCCTTCCCAATATAAAAAACATGTAATTTTTTAACCTAAGTTCAAACACACGTAAAGTAAAGAAAAATCATTCCCTGATCTTTGATCACATCCAATTTAAAATAAGATCATGTCCAACTTAAGCTTCAATTGCATCCAACCTGAGCTTCTCCTAACTTCAAGAATATAGAATTATCTACTGACAATGTCAACCATGTGAAGGTGGTAGCTTATCTGGTACCACTAACCTACAAAAAAAAATTAGTAAGTAATTAAAAATGAAATTCATATTTACTACCTAGAAAATAATAAACATTTGGTAAAATTTATTACATATACATTTGAAAAATTAACATACCTACATATTTCAATCCAACAAACTACTAGGATCTGCTCTAACCTTGATAGTATCAAGAATAGATTCATGGTCTAACTTACAAACTTTATATAGTCCTATTTAATGGCCTCCCATGATATTTTGTAATTGAATATTCATTGAAAGAATCAAATTTTACTAGTGTAGTATCTTCCTATGCATTTCAAACTCTTTAAACAACCATTGATCTGAATATTTTATAGGATATCATCAAAATCAAGTTCCAGTGACTACCACTAACCTAGGGGGATAGTCAATGTTTTCTCCATATATAACTAGGAAAGTTAATATTTGCTTTCTCTCTACACACTAAAACAAGTATTAATTAGTGCCCTCTTCATTATCTTCATCTACAATAACTGTAAAAACATGCCTTGTATCACAAAACCCCATTTGTGTGATAATATGAAGATATATAATGAGAATAAATTATACATAATAAAATATAATCTACTTGGCTACACTAGATCAGATACATGGTCAAATTCATTTGATGATGTCATATTTGTAATTTGAAATGTTTTTGGAACCTAATATGTGTTGATTGGAATTATAAGTTTGGAACTCCAATCATCCACCTGTTAGTTCCCAAAAGTACACTAAAACAATTGGGCCCTTGTCAAGTATAAATTCCTAAGTCCAACCCAAGTCGAATATAGATTCCTAAGTCCTTAGCCAAATTTATGTCTTCAAATGTTCACTAAAATGTCAAGTTCATGTTAAATCAACTAAGTATCAATTTGGTCTTCACTAGTGTGTATATAATTTCTTTCCCTTAGAGTGTTTGGGGCAAAAGGTTTATGCAAAAAGGTTGAAAACGTATTTATTTTGTAAATTTTATCCATGAAAAAATATTCAAGGGTTGAATTCTTGAGATTATTTTATCTATGATAAAAAAGTCTGATGAAGTCCAAATGTTTTAGGGAAATTATTATACAAAAAATGCCAAAGACTTATTTGTTTTGGACTCTTTCCCCTTGGCAAAAGATCTACAAGTCCATTTAAATTGGGCATTTTGCTCATGCAAAAATTCTAAAGGGAACTTCCCTTTGGACATTTTACTCATGAAAAAAGTTTGACAAAAGTCAATATTTCAATAAAAATGTTAAATTCAATTTCTTTGGGAAAAATTCAAAGCTCAATTTCTTCGGGGAAATTATTTCAAAAAAAATGTTTGAAATAATTGTCTCAATAAAGACAAAGATGTTGAAGACCACATTATCATGAGAGAAGTTTGGAAAATTTATCGAGGACAAAATGTTTGAAATAATTATTCTGACCAAATTATCATGGAACAAAAGTCTCAAAGAAATTTTATGGAATAAAAGTCTTGAGGACCCAAGGGCTAAATGAAAATAGGGATGTCAAATATAGAAAAGTTAAATACAAAATTAATGAAAGATAAAGACTCAGAATAAATGTCTTTTTCTTGAAACTTGGTAATTTTCCTCATTTCTTTTGAGCCAATCACAGCCGAACTAGCATATCATGATCGAATAGCACATGTTAAAAGTTCTAAGATACTTATCAGAGTGACAAGTGTCACCATCTCGATGGACTACCTAATGATCCAACAACATGCAAGGTTCAACAAATTCAAAGGAACCTCTAAAAGAATGTGAATAAGACACATGTCTAACTCTCAGTGAGTGAAACTAGTAGTGTGATGGTTACATGAACATTTATGATGGTCGTGTGATAATATTTTGATGGTCATACAGACATCAAAGTTAAGCTCCAGTTGATACTTACCATTTATGGCTTAAATTAGATGGTCATATAAACATCAAAGACCTTCACATAAACATCAAATGATGGTCACACCAACATCAAATTTAAGTCATAAAAGGCAATCATCCATTAGAGATTAAATTTCATGATTGCATAAACATCATTGATGGTCACATGGATGTCAAATGATGGGTACACAAATGTCAAATTTAATCCAAATTAGCTATAAAATGGTATTTAATCTTATATATCTAGATCGATGGTTTACATTTGATCATGCAAATTAAGATCAATGACACAAGTGAGAGTTGACTTGTCAAAGGACTTGGGATAAATAAAGAGCAATGACTTGGTGGAAGGGTGTTATTCTAAGCCAAAATTGATTGTATAGAGTGCAAAAATCTGATGGATTCTATATGTGTCATGATCTAGGATGTCTTAGTGGAGATTTAATGGTTTTTAATAGAATTTGATGCTGAGTGGATGTTGAGAGCCTATAGAGATACCAGGTGGCATGCTCATGTTCATCATGTAGATAAAGATCTATATTTTAGGTTAATGAACAAAGTGACATGGTGATGCCACATTGGT
Organism: Torreya grandis; assembly: GCA_037957365.1. Classification (NCBI taxonomy): domain Eukaryota; kingdom Viridiplantae; phylum Streptophyta; class Pinopsida; order Cupressales; family Taxaceae; genus Torreya; species Torreya grandis. The sequence goes on from JARHVA010002749.1 coordinate 838,170, forward strand.
ATACATGTCATATAAATAATAGGACCCTATGTAAGCTAATTTATATATTTTTCACCAATGGCAATAGGTTGACTAGGATAAGTAACAAATGAGGCATGGTGACTCTTGAATAAATTTGAAGATGATGAAACACTTGTAACTTGTTGATGTTGCTGCTATAATTTTGACATGCCAGTATGAAGGGGTTTATGCTTACATAATTGATGATCTTATGTTGACCTTAGGTAAAGCCTATATAAGAAGATCAAATCACTTTTTAAAAAATGGAATAGTCAATTCTCAATGCATTATAGTTGAATCTAGTTTTATTAATCCCTTATGTGCTTATTTGAAGATTTATAGCCTGAAAATTTGTAATTTTCAAATTAATGAGGGTCCACAATTTGCTCAATTAGGTCAAAGGTTAAAATAATGCATTTTTTATATTAAATAAATATGAGGGAAGCCCTAAAAGGCTATATGTGAAAAAAGTGATTTTGTAAAATGCAAAATTTGAAAAACAAGTTAGAGCCAAAAGGTGAAATGTTGAAAATGACCTAAGTTTTTTGCATTATTTCATTGTTATGCTTTTCTAAGCTCCTCCATGGGAGATAAATTATAGGATTGTAAATCTAAAGTAGGACACTCCAAATAAAACCAATTAAAGGGTCATGGATTTAGAATATTCCTAGGAAATCATTACAAGAGCAGGATGTTTTATGATGTGCATAAAGGGGAGGGAAACTGTCCAAGACATTTTAGTTATGCAAGGAAGTGGTCCAAAGCATCTCTGGGAAGTTACGTAAAGAGACAAAGTTTATTTGGCTCCTTAAATATTTTTTCTCCTTCCAACTCATGGTTAAGAGTGTCTTCAAGTAGTTTCATATGATGACAAATGGTCTATTTGACCTCCATCATGAATTTCCACCTTTCATCTCATGTTCACTGACATTTCTAGTCAAGAAATAAAGTAGTTTATTTTATAATACTCATCATTCCCTTTATAGGTATTTATATCCATGATTTTATTATAAATGGATGAAGATTTTAGGCATGGCAAGGGAATATTTTCTAGCTGGAAGCATCTTGGCATACTTGAAAGTTTGTTTTACATTTTTTCAAGTTGTGACCCATAGTTCTAGATTTGAAAATGTATAAATAGGGGGATTATCCTCTATTCAAGGTTGTTTTTGTTTATTATTTTAGGTGTTCATTTTATCTAATTTTAGGTTCTATAAAAATATTTTTAGGATCAATTGTTGTGTGTATATTTTATCTCCCTTGTTAAGGTGGTTGTAGTGGTACAACCATTAGCAAGCTTTGAGAGCATGTTTATGTCTCCCTTGTCAAAAGAGAAATCTCACCGTGCTTGTTCCCATGGTATAATTTTGAAATAATGATGTTTTTAATATTTATTTTCAAGCTAATTAAAATACATGTAGTTCTTTCTTGTTTCTTGTAGATGAAGTGTAGTGACATGTTTACAAGAATTTTTGATTGGACATTTGGGTTTATGCTCACTACTAGTTGTCATTTTGATAATAGATTTAGATTATAAACTCTTTCTACATTTCTTCAAGATATGTTTTTTAATAACTTGTTAGGGACCCCTAGGTTTATATATTTAATAGGGAAAATCATTTGAAAGATTAGTTTCAGTGTATGTTTTAGTCTCTCAGGGATCGTTTGGTATTTACCATTATCTTGCATTTGAAGTTTTTCTACATCTTTGCTAAGGAATATTGTCATGAAATACTACAAGATACCTTGCTATTTTGAAACCATCATCACACCACCCTCATTCACTTTAATCATATAACTTGTCCTACCCTATCTTACCCTAAAAATGTTTCACCCTTTGCATACTCTAAGTTTTATTTGCCTAAAAAATGCATAATATCTTGCATATTTGAAATGTATTTAAAGTTTTTATTTTAAATTATAGAATTTTAATCTTTTATTCAACCCTTATTGTTTAATATTATATAGAATAAATACTACAGTCTCTTTCTCATCTATCATATTAGCTTGTATATGACTTAAAGAATTTTTGTATTTTGTGTGACAACCCTTCATGGGTGAAGTGTGCAAACTTGGTTATGCCCTGGTCATATATGTTCCTTGTGCCAAAAATCCCCATAGAGGTTGAATTTTAGAGTCTCTCCATATGATCAAGTTACCCCATAGGTCCTTGTTGATGATCTAAAATTGTGCTTGATTCTAATCAATAATAATGGGAAGTTTCAAGATGTGGGACTTGCGACTTGATACAACCTCCAAATTTTTGAGACTCTGGTTCTTCTTCATATTGAGTAGATACTGGGAAAAGGGATAGGAATTTTAATCAAAAACACAAATGCAAGAAATGAAACATAATCTATGGTGATGCACCTGAATGTAATTCGACCTTAATCCTGAGCACAGTGAGACTATATGTAGGATTCATTTACATTTAAGAGTAAACAAGTGCATGATCAATGTAAAAGATGGAAACAATACAAACAGAGGCTCATAACATAGAATAATTTCACAGTGATATAGAAAATGTCAACAAAGGCATAGGGTTTAATCTTCTTATTTAAATTTTCTAGTCACATAAGAGGCACAGAAACACGCACAGTTATATAAACTTTTCAACTCAAGAAAATGAGACAAAAGAAAATGACATCCTAACCACAACTCTAGAAAGTCTACAACCTAGACTACTTTTTCAAATGACATGGAAAATATCAAAAAAGGCATAAGATTCCATCTTCTCAGTAATTCTCTAGTCACATAAGAGGCACAGAAACATGCACAGTTACATAAACCTTCCAACTTAAGAAGATAAAACAAAAGCAAATGATATTACTAGTCACAGCTCTAGAAAATCTAAACTCTTTACAATAATTTTCTCTCAAAAATTATCTCTGGTAATTGATGATTTTTCTTGGTGGTCTCTACACCCTTATTTATAGCCTTGGATTCACTCCAGATTGTCTGCTTATTCCCAATCTAATGGCCCAATTGAAATCTAACTGAACTAGAAGTGTCTATCAGAAGATATTTTATAGATTCTAAAATGCTTCATCTTTTGGTAGTTCATTGGCTCAAACAGATTGCAGGATGCTCCCTTCTCTTAAACGCTAGGTAACACTTAGCCAATTTCTTGAAAACCTTCTTATTACTTTAGGAGACACTGGAGGATGACACTTTTCATGTTTCATAGCACCCATCAAAGACACGCAGCGCTTTCTGCATAACTTATACTCTTTTGTATCTTTACTCTAGAGTGTTCCACCTTTGACACTTGTCACAATCTGCTTCCTCAAAATTTCAACAGCTTAAAAAAAAGACCCACAACATTTCTTACCTAAGCAACTTGAAAAGGAACACAGAGACAAGTGTCAATCTATGTTGCTTCATTAAAGGACACATGGCAATCTCCACTTTACTTATCTAGAGTTACATGGTAGTCTCCACTTATTTTAGCTACCTTTTAGAAACCTGTGGAAGATGACATGTGGCGGTCTCCACTTTACTCTATTTATACCATAGAAATAAATAGGTCTCATTTCACATTTACACAGACAATGACACATGGAGGCTTCTACTTGCTTCAAAAACAACACTTAAGACCCACCAAGGTCTTTGTTATATTAGTGAAGAAAAATGAAGATAATTTGAATCACGACATGTGGTGGCTTCCGCTTTCCTTTGCTGGAGTACGTGGCATCTTTTGTCACTTTTAGAAAAGCAAAAATTGAGACCTTCTACTATTGCCACTTGGTGCTTTCCACCTGATCTTGATACTTACCTTTTTGAAACCTTCTACTATAAAGAAATATGAAATGTGGATGCTGACATTTGTCACGTTCCACAGCCTTATTGAAATTATGAAAAATGTTTCAGAAAGTGACACTTGGCAGCTTTCATTTGACTTAAACACTTAGAGAAAAATGAATCAAAAGGAAATTAAAGTCTGCATTCTATTTCCAAAACTTCACCATCTTGAACCAAAGTATATGGGTATGGTGACCTATATCATGCGCTACTAAAACTCAGGATTAAATGTAGATTATTTTTTACTCTAAAATCCTCTCACCTTGGTTTAGGTAGAGCCAAAAGTAGTAGAGAGTTGACCATACCTTTTGTAGGTGCCTCTTAGTCAATTTCTACATTTGGTCTAATATTTATGCCAAACCCTTCCCTAACTATAATGACATGATAGCAAGTTTTTCATCATTACTTACCATTTTCTCTTAAGTGTGCAAGGTCGAGTGTACAAGGTATACAACTAAGAACCAACACTCTTCTAGCACCATTGTTGGGGTCTAAATTTAAATCTTGGTTACTTGTGTTGCTAGGGACTCTTTTAGAGAGTTGTAAGTATTTTTTCTTGTGAAGTTGTCTATTTTTATTACACTAATTTGACTATCTATTTCATAAACATCATAACACTCCACTAGGGATGTGCTTGGAAGTTTAAGGCTTTATAATTTGAATTCTATTGCATTTGTTATGAAGAGATGTTAACATTACATTTTAAAAGTTGTTTTGTCCCTTTTGACCACTATTCTAAAAAAAATTAGTGTATTTTCATTGTATCTCATCAAAATATTTAGAAAGTTTAATTTTATCATGTATCATAATCAATTCGTTAAGTGTTATATTTTAGTATTTTGATTCTAGTGGTGACTCCATATTATCATCTAGTTTTAAGGAAAATCAATGTTTGTTCTAAATATCTTTGTTAAGTTTTAGCTTTGAGTATTTTCTTGTTTGCAAATCTATAAGGATTGAGATCATATTTTAAATTTGAACCATCTAATAAACTTTTTCCACCCTTAGGTACTCCTCAAAGAAGAGGGAGATATGTTTGGGAGCTTATTGAAAGGTAGAGTTTAGCTCCTGAGGGTTGTCAAGATTCTGATAATATTAAACTATTTATTAATCCTCCTTATATTGAGGAATATAATAGCTCTTTTAATGATTTTAAAATATATAGTCCCATCTATTATCCATATGTTTCCCAACCAGCTAAATCCCCTCACAAGTCTGACCCACCAAGTCTACGTCATTCACCCCCTCACATCCATTTACTAGTTATTCATGAACCAACTATTGAACCAATCATGAGGCATAAGGATCCAAATGAGAATGAAATTACTACATTCCATGTTCCCAAATTCAAGCCTATCAATTTTGATGAAATGGAAGGCTATCCTAATGAAGTCCCAAATGAATTTAGGAAATGCCTCCCAAAGTTTCAAGGGAATAATGTAGTGAGTGGTAATCAACACCTGAGGGATTTTAAAAATATCATTAAATATTATGATGTTGAGTATGAGGATGTGTGCATCAAGCTATTTTTACACATATTAGAGGAATATACTTGTGATTAGTTCATCTCTCTTCCCCCTCGATGCATCGATTCATGAGAAGAGATGAGGAATGTCTTTAGAATTCAATATGGTGAAAGAGTTAATCCCAAGTTTCTTTTAGCTAAGTTTGAAAGTATCAAAAATAATCCTAATGAATTTATGCAAGACTTTAATACATGATTCAATAAGATTATGATGTGGCTGCCCAAAAACATCAGGCCTAGTGATACATCATGCTTGATAAAGTATTATGATGCCTTTGTCAATAAAATTGCATATTAATTATTGGATAAGGCTCTCACAAACCTATGGTTGGAATTAAATATGGCCATCCAGATTGATAATAACATCAAGGTTATGGGAAATCCCATAAACATGTGGGTTGATGTAAACTTGGTCAATCCAAAAAAGGCATGGTCCACAAAGACAGCCAATTTGGAGGAGACTATCAAGACTTTGACCTTTGTTATCAAAGATATGTCCTATAATCTTGCCAAGGATGAAAAAGGGATCCTACATGTGTCTACCATCCAAGAGATGGATCCTAATCCAAATCAAGCATAAGGAAGGCCTATTTTCCACCATCAATATAATGATAAAGGAAAGAGGCCTACACATAAATAAAGAATGAATAGAAACTAGAATAAAGGGGGTGGAAAAGAGGTGCTTGATCCTTTAAATTCCAAGGTAAATGTTTTAAATTCTAATTTAGACATTGATTGGTGTGATAAATGCTTCCTCCCACACCCCCTATGTGATACGACTAAATAAATTGATGAATATTTGGATGAACCTAGTTATGCATCATCTGAATATGAGATTTTTATGTTCAATTATAAAAGTCCCCAAAGTAAAATGTCCACCTCCAAGGAAATGTTGAATGACACTATGGTTAATTAGTTTTATAGCATGGTCAAAATAGAGAGTGTCCCAATATTTTACATTGCTTGTGATATTGGCACAAGCATATGAATTTATCATTCATAATTTTGATCTCTTACACTCTATGATGATTAATAAATATCATGGGGGAATTACATTAGTTAAGGATAGGCAGTTATTAATTAATATAACAACTATCCAAAAGAAGTAATATTACTTGATAAGTAAGTAACTAAGTGCTACGGCTCAAGACACTACCCCTATAAATCTAAAGGTAGGGGCTATAAGACAAGAAGTAAAAAAAAGATACAGTAGTCCTAAAATCTTCCAAGATAGCAACCATGTCCTAAGATACTAAGCCTAGAGGTACTCCTATTATGATAAATATAACACCCATCTTATCGAGTATTCCTAAGGGTGCAAGTGATGTTAAGACAAATCTACCCCCGAAGACTATGATCAAGAGTGTTAATCTATCCCAGCCTACACCACTTTAGATATTAAGTGATTTCATCTTAGATGAAGGTATTTTTACCCTTATAATAAATACACCACTTCCTTAATATATCATGTATGATATGGCCCAAGTTTGAAGTCAACTAAAAATAGCCATGTCACTTGTTGAATTATTATTATACTAGAACATAAGAAGAGGGTTTTTGAGTACTTGGAATTTGGTGAGAGGTCTACTAAAAATTAAATAAAATTACCCCAATCACCCTTTAAATATGATAAATCAAAAGAGGATTTTTAACCCATTTCATAGGTCTATTTGTGGACTACATTAGTGTAGATTCAGTTGAATGTGGATCCATTTTATACAACCCTACTGATCAATGGTCTGAATATCCACAATTGTATATTTAATTTAGGAGATTCTTAGAATGTGATACCCTTAGGCATCCTAAACAAGATCTAAGTGAAGATTATGCTAGCCTTTGTAAAATTTTATGTCATAGCCTCATGAGAGGTTTTTATTTGTTAGACAAGTCAAGGGGTTGGTGGTGTAGACACCAAAAATCTGCACATGATAGTTTTCATTGTTGCAACTTCCCTAGACCACCTCAAGACCCCTTAAGCCAAACCTTGAACATTTGATCAAAAAACTAGACCTAACCCAAGTCAAATTGACCTAATATCTAAACCCACATTTTAAAACCAACATGACCTTAACCCTCGACTGCCAATAATCACCCTAATCATCGATGGTCACCCTGACTTCTGATGGTTAAATTTTTCTATTTGAACCACTAGCACCAACTTTAACTTTGCCTTAACTTTTTTATAATTAGATTGTATAATTTGTGTATGATCCCATGCATGTTTAATTTAAAATTAGATAGCAAGTTAGACCCATTTTTAAATTTTTGTTGCACCTCTCCTTCCTTGCATATAAGAAGAGAGGAGTAGGAGGTGAAAAGAGATCCTACAACTATCAAGAACTTTTGTATCCAGATTTTCTTTTGTAGGTGTTCTTATATAAATCTAAAAATCTAGCCATCATGATAGAGTCAAATTAATTCCATCCATCAACCAAAAACCAAGTATCATTACTCTATCAGAATTTTTCTAGACTCCAGTGCCTCAACCATTCATTCGATCAACCACCAGTAAGCTAAGTATCTATTTTAATTATTTAGTCACTTTGTTTTTATTTTGAAATCATCCCAACCTAAATTAATCTCCTAGAATTTCCTTTTATGACCTCATCAAATAACCTTTTATTACCCACACCCAACTTATAGTAAATGTCAATAGTCATCCGAACTGTTGATGGTCTATCCTGACTACTGATGGTTACCTTAATTGCCGACAGTCACCTCAACCATTAATGGTCACTTTGGCACAAAATAATAAGCTATTTTCACCAAATTACCCTCAACCAAATCCAAATTTATTTTCTCAACTTGTTCATAGAGCCCCAACCTATTTTATGAAGCACACCCAAACTATTTAGCATGACTATTGACCCGTTTATTGTTATAATTAGACATTTTTACCTATTATTTTATCGATAATTTATTGTATTACATTTTAGTACCTTTTTATTATTAATGCAATTACTTTATATTCTATTTTATAAACTTAATTGTTTAAAATGTGTGGATCGATAGCCCCCAAAAAAGATATTACTTGTGAGATATATCTAGCATTAGGCAATCCACCCAGCTATTTAACCAACCATTTACTTTAGTGTTGTCTTATTTTTAGGTCATTCCTCCCAAGACAAAGATTATCTCTCTACAATCATTTGATTCAATATGTGTATAACCAAATAGGTTTTACAACCATACACGTACCTAGTCTATTTCTTTTTCCTTCCCTAGAACATAAGCTAAAATTCTTTGAAACATTCTGGCATGCCCGATGGGACCCTTGAATCTATGCTTGGGTTTCTTTTGTTTTCATCTATGTTCTCTTATCCCTATTTTGTGCTCTTAAATGAAATTAAAATTTCTTTTGGATTTAAAATTAACTACATATATTGGTTAACTACAAGTTTAGCTCACTCAGTTAAATTAAATCAAAGTAATTTGATCATAGCATCACTTGTATCACACACATAAACCAAACCACCTACATCAATCAAACATATAAAAAACTTGACATAAGGCCCAATTAGGATTTAATCACCTAGCGGTCACCTTACCCTTTCTTGACAATACTAGTTAGAGGTCATTACCAAAGGGAGAACTAGCTCAACTCTTTGATTGAGTATAAACTCTAGAAATCAGTATATATTGGCTAAGCACCTAACACCTTTATCATTGTGGTGTGTGAAGTGAAGGGGTAGGCCCCAATACCAAGCCATGTATTTATTTCCAATATAGATCTTTTTTGAGATCTTAAACACAACCTAAAACCATCCGTGGATTTATTTTCTAGTACATATTCTATCAACCCAAGTGGAGTCACATAATTTCTTACAAAACTTAAGGCATAATCTAAAAGAGAGACTAAAAATAAATTTAGGACTTAATATACCTTTTAGTGTGTTTTTTATTTCCTTTCTCATTTCTCATCTTTTCTATATTTTAGTGGTGAGATTGTTTTTACATTCTCTCCCTTATCTTGCATGGTCTTAACTCACCAATAGTGAAAAAACCTAGATGAACATAACCCATCACAAAATCAATCAACCTCTTCTACCTCCTCATATATGGAGTACATATCTGAACCAGAAGACTCTCTCCATCCTTAGGGAAGTTTTTTTACCCTCGAGTGTCCCTTCAACATTACCTTAGTACCATGCCTCACCATACACTTACTTTAATTCTAACTATGGACCCACCTAATAGCATGCCTTCCCACCTTATGGGAATACTTATATTTCTATAGTCATCACCCAAGCATCTTCATCTACCAATTATCGCTTTTATACTACTATGAAAAACCAACCTACCCAGCCTACCAACACCCTTACACTTCCACCCCCACCAATAACTCCTTTAACCTAGGAATAACCCAACCATTAACCACTCATACATCATTCACCATGGGAGTACCTACTACTAACATTTCCAACCTTCTTTCAGCTACCCCTAATCCATTATTTACTACTCCAATTTAAAAAAAAATGGTTTATATACCTTATACCTTATCACCAATCAGTACCATGATCACTACCTATCCTTTGAATACAAACCCAGCCATAGCTCCTAACTAGCCCACCTTAATTTATCAATAGGTTCCCATCTCACCCAACCTAGGTTACATCCCTAACCTACAAGGGCATGTACCTCTAACCACTACCCAACCAATTACATCTACATACCCCTACAGGGCATCCACCCAGCCACATGTGTCCACATATCAATCTATGGTAGCTCCTCAACCTCCTACCAATTATCAATATGTCACCCAACCACAATAACATTATGCACCTTAAAACCTTTCAAGTGCACATCCCAAAATAGATCTAAATGATCATAGATAAAATTACTACCTTAGAGTCACCCATCTCTGGGGCTCACAACATCTTATCATATGACTAGATTTGCATTGATCCCATTTACCTATATCTCCCTATCAAACCATATCCTCCTTAGTGGGAACTTTCCAAGATTTCTAAATTTCAAAGTAAAAAAGGACCCCCAATAATACCTTAGGGAATTTAGGCATTCATGTTATTTGATTGCCTATGATGATGCTCTCCTTATTCATACCTTCCCCATGTCCTTGTCCAGTCCAGCATTAGATTGGTACAATTCGATGATGAATCTATTTTTGATTTTATAGCTCATTAGAGGAGCCTAATCAATCTACTTTAATTCTCTTTACCCCACCCAAACTAATAAATATTTTTAATTATGTGCTAGGCACATATCTTATACATTTCATGTTCAAAGCTTTACAACCTTTGATGAAGCTTTTACCATGGTGTGTAAGCTGGAAAATAGAGCCATCGATGAAGGAAAAGTTAAAGTTGAAAAAAAAAACTCTGCCTTCAAATCCAATGAGGTCTCTTCCTCTAAACTATGTAATGAAACTAACACCAATTCCAAAATCAAGGGAACTATGAATGTGGTTGTCCTTAAGAGTACTCCTCCACCATCTGTCAATCAACCAAATCCTTCTAACTCCTCAAATCACAACATGAGGAACCAAAATCAAAATAATCAAAAGTAATTTAATCTATTTGGGTAATATTATGCTTAATTCTTAGAGAATTTTTTGAAATCTAATATCATACATCTCCCTCTTATAAAACTCCCTCAATAATTTAATTCTTCTCATCTTGTACCTAGCTAGTATAATGAAAATGACCTATGTGCTTTCCATCGAGTAGTGGGGTATGACGTTAATAGGTGTAATAACTTCAAAAACATTGTCCAAACCCTCATTGACAAGGGGTAACTTATGTTGGATAACCCCAATACACCTTTGAACCAAGCCCTTAACATTTTTAGACAACCTTTCCATAATCATGTACTTACCAAAAATGAGAGCAACAAAGCTGAGTCTTCTCATGATGCCCATACCATCAATATAGTTCTTGAGAAGCTCATTGCTAAAGAACCTACCACCCAATCTACCTATTCTTTACCCTATCCACTTATTGAGATAGTGGAACTACCTTCTCTTCTTTTGGATACCCAAACCATAGAATTAAACTTTTCACCTCCTCCACTTATTAAGGTAGTAGAGTCATTACCCCTCCTTCAATGGACACACCAAAACAAGAAACCATCACAACTTTACCTCCTCCTTCAACCATCAAATAATTCACTTCTCTTTGGAGACCATTCCCAAGGAATAAACCACCATATCTACACCTCCCACAAAGGAACCACCCATCCAAACTTTGCATCCTTTTATTGAGGAAAATGATGAGGTCACCATTCCCCTTTCTCAACCTATGGGTTTGTCTTTTCATTCCACTACCTAGGGAACAAGACTAGTCTATAAACCATTCTCTAGATTAATTCAAACATTGGAATTTATCTCCAAACTTGATGTGGATCGAGCCACCTTTTTGTAATAATTTGGGCTCCCTTACATAACTAAATAGGAACCTCCAACCACATCTTTAATGGACCAACCCACCACTTTTATTATCCAACCTACCATCATATCAACCAAAATAATGAAAACCTCTACCAACACAACCATTTCTCAACCATCCAAAATAACCAAATCCCAAATAACTAAATTATCTTCTATCACTTCAACCAAGCCAACCAAAAACTTTGGAATCTTCCTTACATAGAGCCTTAATCACCCATCCTTAAAACTAGAGCTAACCTTACTAGACCCACCAACCAAACACCAAACCAAATCAACCAAAGAGGTAAAGCCACCAAAAGGCCAAAAAGCTAGAGTTCTACCTCTCTCAATATTTCCCTCTATTTTGGGGTCTCATCCCTCTAATTTGATTGGGAAGCCAACTATCTTAACCAAAACACAACCACCATTCTTGGTTATGCCATCACTCTTTATTTTTGACACACCCATCTACATCAAGCCATTAATAACCAAACTAGATACCTTGACATTTTCTACCTCCAACTTATCAACTTCCTTACCTAAACTAAAATCAACAATTAATAACACCACCTTACCCAAGACCCCTACCACCAAGCCTATTTCTAAAAATACTTCCATCTCACCAATAAAGGTCAAAACCTCTAAGCCCTCTCCACCATTAGTTGAGTCTTACTCAAATATTTTAAAAAGTTTATTGCAAGCCTCTTGCATGACCTTACCTCCTATTAAACCATTTGACCCTCTTGGTCCAAAACCCATTTGGTCTAATAAACACTAAATATTCTCCTATCATAAGACACCCAAGCATGGAATGGAGAACTATAAAGATCTCTAAACCATAATCCATGAGCTCTATGATGAAAATGATCTATTAAAAATGAACCTCCTATGAGCTTGATACCAATCCAACAAATAACAACCACTACCCAATGCCTACCTACTCCCCCACCCTCACCTCAAAGTGATGGGGAACCAAATTGATCTCCTACCCTAACTCTTCCCTCTATCCATACTATCCATGTGGTCACCCAATCACACACTCAGAAAAAGGATAAGGGAAAGGTTAAAATTTCCATCCCATGGACATACCCATATTCTACCTCCTAACCAAGTCAATTTCAATCACCTTCATCCAAACCCAAGGTATCTATATTGGGTACCTCCCAATCCAACCCTTTTGAATCAATTAGAAGAGTGTTTCTCAAACAACTCCACCAAACCCCATCAAATATGAGACTATACGAGTTAATTTCTACCTCACCCCATCATTGAAAAGAAATGATAGAGGCATTAAAATCAATAAAGGTCCAACCTAAAGACCCTCAACCTCTAATAGCCTTTATTGGGGCTCTCCAAATTTCCAATCTTATCACCTTTAATGATTAAAAATTACCTTTTATCCACCCTGATGACCTAGATCCCCCTCTTTTCATCATTACCTACATCAACTAAACCCACATCAAATAGGTCATGATTTATAGGGGAGATAGTATTAACATCATCTTCTCACATGCCTATGATTAACTTAAACTAACAAACAATATCATGTCCAAAATCTTGGTCATTTTCCAATCATTCAATGATACCATGATCACTACTTTGGGAATTATTGTCCTTCATATTTGCTTAGGACCTCACACACTCCTAGAACTCTTTTATGTGGTGGAAAGTGAATTCTAGTATAATGGTTTACTAGGATGACCTTAGATCTACTCAATGGGTTGTGTACCTTCTACCCTTCATTATTACATCAAATTCAAGTATGAAGGTTAGGTTGTCACTATACAATATAACCCAAGTCCTTTTTCATTATGCAACATAACTTATCGACCCAATGACATCATCTTACCTCCATCTAGCACAACCTCGTCAACCAAAGACAATCCCTCAACCATAGAAAATGAAGCCATATCTTCTTCTACTATCTCATCATTTCCCTTAGATCAAATCCCCACCATAGACCACTTGGAATCAACATTAAAATGTCTTTCACTATGGGAATATCACCTCTTGACCCTTGATGCCTTCCCTACTCCCCATGAATAGGGTAACTTAACAACCAACCTAGGTATGACCCTAATATTAGAGTTATTTTTCTCCTTATACCTTCAAATTATCAAACCCATTTCATTTATTGGGAAATTAACAAACCTTTTAACACTTTTACCACCTCCTTTTCAACTTGATTATTCACCTCTAATTTCTTCTAATTGGATAAACTTGAGTTTGCCAAGACATACCTTAACTAATGTGTTTGGAAGGGATTTGGTCTTGAATGATATGAACACATCCTGAATGATTTGATTTTAATTGAGACTAGAAATCTTCATGAGAAACATGGTCTCATCTTCATTCTACCCATGGAGAAAACTAAACCACCTACAATCACCATTGTTGAGGAAGACGTCCATTCCACACCAACCTCTTCTCCATCATTGATAACTAAATATTTTGATATCATCCCCCCTAAAAAAATTTCATTAACATGATCAACCTCAGACCCATAACTTATCAAAAGGATTGGGTAGCCATAACCATCCCTATGACCCATCCTAAGATTATAGGAGATGACTCTCCTACCATTAATACTATTCAGTGTTAAGATGATGATTCCATTCTCACCTATCTTAGCACACCAGATTCTTCCATCCACAAATCTCTTCCTCCTAAGACTTAAACCATGTTGAATAAATCCACCATGGATATCAATTTGGGTACTTTGAATAACCTTCACATTATCAAAATTGGCCAATCACTGAATTTTAAAGATCTTTGAGGCTTCCCTTCCTTCTTATAAGACCATAACATAGCATTTTCTTGGTCTTACAACAACATGCTAGGGATTGACCCCTCCATCACTACCCACAACATAGTCACCAACCATGATGTCAAGCCGATTAGGTAGAAACTTCAATGAATTTACCATCACATAGCCCTTCTTTTCAAAGAAGAGCTTCAACATCTCATATCTATCAATTTCATTCAACCCATTGACTATCCCCAATGGGTCTCAAATATTGTGCCTATCACCAAAGACATAGGGGGACTAAGTATTTGTGTGGACTTTCATGACCTCAACCTTGCTTACCTAAAAGACTTTTTTCCTCTAATAAGCATTGACTAGCTAGTTGATCTTATAACTAACCATGAGATGTTATTTCTCATGGATGGATGTTCAGGTTACAATCAAATCTTAATTTCCTTTAAAGATCAATACAAAATTACCTTTATCATCCTATGGGGTACCTTTTGCTATAGGGTCATGCCTTTTAGACCAAATAACATGGGTGTAACCTATCAATATGCTATGACCTACATCTTCTATGACCTTATCTACAAAAGTTTTGAGGACTATGTGGATGGCCTTCTTAAGAAATCCAATTATCATAAGGATAATCTAGCCATTTTTAATATTATCTTTGAGTGAATTATCCATTATCGTGTCTACCTTAACCCCAAAAAATGCATTTTTGGGGTCTTGTTAGGAAAGTTCCTTAGATTTATCATTTTCCTTCAAGGAATCAAAGTTGATATAGCCAAAATCAAATAAATCCTCATCATGCTTCCTCTAATCAATGTCAAGAAACTCCACAGTTTTCATGGGAAGCTCCAATCCATTCATCTCTTTATCTCCTAGCTTTTAGACTAATGCCAACCCTTCCATCACCTTATGAAGAAGGATGTCTCTTTCAAGTGGAATAACAACTATCAAAAGGACTTTAATTTACTTAAATAGTACCTTCTATCTCCACTTGTCCTCACTCCTCTCAAGGATGATCAATCCTTCCACCTTTATATCTCCACCATTGACCACTCCTTAGGGGTAAAGTTTTCTCATCGAGATAAACAACATAAAGAACAATCCATCTACTACATCAATCACATGCTTGTAGAGTATGAGACTTGGTATACCCATACCAAGAAACTTTTCTTAGTTTTAGCCTTGATGACTACCAAACTTTGCCACTTCCTTATCAAACACAAGGCTTATGTCATAACTAATACTGACCCACTCAATTATATGCACTCAAAGCCATACCAAAACTAATGTATGGCCAAGTGGATCATGAATTTAGCTAAGTTTGATCTTGAGTTTCTTATGTAGAAGTTAATTAAAAGGCAAATCATTACTAACTAATTATTCGAAGCACTATTATCAAATAATTAACCTCCTCCTCTTGAGTTTCTCGATGAGTCCATCATGACCCTCTCTTAGGTAGTCTTCACCAATCAAGTGACCATGTTCTTTGATGAATCAAAGTGTCAACATGGTGGGGGAGCTAGCATTATCATTATTCCCCTTCATGGTTAACCTCTTCTTTTATCTTTCAATTTATATTTTGAATGTACTAATAATATGGCTGAGTATAAAGCCCTATTGATAGGCATTCAAACTACATTAGTATTAGGAGTCAAAATGATCAAAATCTTTGGTAACTCTCAACTAGTGGTCAATCAAATCAATGGATCTTACCAATGTAAGAATTATGTTTTTCAATAGTACAAATAATTATTTGATGAAATCTTAACATCATTTTAACATTACCATATCCAAACCACCCCATGATCTATGAACAAGTTTGCTAACAACATGGCTTCCCTCACCTCTCAAATCCTTTTTTCACCCTCTAACTCTAAGATATATGGCATTATCCATAGACTTACCTAGCCTTATTATGTCAAACTATATTTTCCTACCATCTTTAATATGGAGGATACCCAATCCAATCTTTAGTATCAGTAGACATTCGACTATCTTAACCTTTCCATCATTCTTTCTGGGTTTTCCAAGAATGTTCAAAGAACATTTATCTAGAGTACCTCACATTACACCATTATGGGAGGAATTATTTATAAATTTGGCTTTGATGGTCTCCTCTTCCTTTACTTACATAGTCATAAAGTCTCTCATGCTATCAAAGAAGCACATAATGGGATCTATGGGGGACACTTTAGTGGACTTGTTGTAGCTAAATGCATCCTTTGCCTTGACTATCACTAACCTAAACTTAACTAAGATTACTATGACTATGTGAAAGAGTGTGTTAAGTGTCAACATCATGCTAATTTATTTCATACACCTAGCCATAGTCTTCATGTATCCATAGATTTTTGGCCCTTTTCATAATGAGGTATGGACATTATTAGTGAAATTAACCCCCATTCTTCATAGTGACATCATTCTATCATCACTATGATTTATTACTTTACCAAATGGGTAGAGGCTATTCCTCTAGTCTCAACCAAAGCTAAAAATATTATCTACTTTATCAATCATCACATTATCTATCATTTTGGTGTTCCTCACAAAATTATCACCGACAATGGAAAATATTTTAAAAATAAACAAGTCCAAGGTATTTTTGACATATTTGGCATCAAGATCAGTTTCTCATCACCCTATCATCCTCAAGATAATGGACAAGTGGAAGCCTCTAAGAAAACTCTCAATAACATGCTAACTCAAATGGTCAATGCCTTTAGTTAGGATTGGCATTTGTATATCCCCTTTACCTTATGAGCATATCACATTCAAACCCCTACAAGTGATACACCATTCTCTCTTATGTTTAGATGAGAGGTTTTCTTACCTTTTAAAGTCCAAATTCCTTATCTTTGAATATCTTTGAAAGATCTCATTTCTAAATATGATTATCATCAACACCATTTAGCCCAGATTGAGCTACTTGATGAGCATCATTTATCCACCCTTACCATCTTCATGTCTATCAAGAATGAATCAACCATGCCTATAAAGTATGAGAATTCAATATCAAAGACCTCATCCTAAAGGAAAATTAGTATGTCACTAATATGGAGAAAATCAAATGAGGAAATTTTTATTTGAAATGGCTTGGACCTTATATTATAACCCATAAGTATGGATCAGGAGCTTATCAATTATCCTCTTTTGAAGGCAACTCAGAACCTAAGCACCTCAATGTTTCACATATGCATCTTTTCTTTTGTTAAAAAGGATCAAATTCACCTTTTGTCTCACTCAAGCTCATCCCTTGATTTCAAACCTAATTCACCTCCCTATTTTAGGGGCAACTAATTAAAACTAAATCATGTGACTATCCATCACAATCATGGCTTAATCTTTAGTAATGGGTACCATGGATCTACCCATGACATGATTCTCATGGTACTTTCCACCCATTTTATGAGATGAATTCGCATGATCATTATCACCTAAACCTCTTTGCACCTCATCAACCTTCTTTGATTTTAGTTTTACCTCTATAAAGGTCAACCTTTAAGCCTATATAAGCAATTATATATCAAGAAAAATAAAAATAAAATGCAAATTCATAACCAAAAATAACCATGGGTCATTCCTAGCATTCAAAACCTACTACCTTGAAGGACAACTACAAGAAACATGAAAAATTTCTTGAAATAAGGTAGACTGATCCTTTTAAGGATAGCTATCAAAGGCATTAATCAAATCACACAAACTTAGACCACTCCCTTGAAGGATGGCTGAGTAAAGCATTTTTTAAATCATAGTAATTTATTGGAAGCTTCCCACATCGATCATCTTCCCCAACCCTTCCCAACCAACAAAAAAATAAGAAAAAGACCCATTATCAAGCATCCAAAAAATCAAAATAATTTTCTTAGTTTCAATCAGCTCTCCTATGCAAGATAATTTTGAAAGCCACAATTGGCTCTCATAAGTAGACTTCCTGCATTGATCAATCTACACCTTACATGACATAGACTTATTTATACTAAATCTTTGGTAACCCCTAGAAGAGGCATGCTAGTCTCACAATAAGGTCCCATTTTCATCCATCTCCCCTTTATACACTATAATAAAGGGATTTTGAGCTCAATTGACATCATGTAAATAAGACACCTTTCTAACCAACTAATAAATGCTAATGTGAAGCATTTGAAGGTCTTATGTTCCTTAATCTAATCCAAATTTGGTTTTTGTTTTAGTCCTTACTAAATAATAAGTACAATGACCTATTATTATCCTCTCATAACTAGTTGATATAGTCACTTAGAATTTTGTCTCTTGATTATCTTCTCATTCTCACATCTAGTGTTGTTATTCAACCTAATTTATTTGTTCTACCCTAAGCAAAATCACCATAATCATAACCACATCATATCATGCACAAAAACAAACATCATTAGAATATAACATGTCCATAAACATAATCTAACCATATCACATCATATCAACAACATGACATCCATAAATAAATGAGCAAATAAACCATTTTTCACCACATGTATCAATAAGGAAGCATATACTCATTAATTTTTAGCACAAGAATCATCATCATAACCATACATATTGTAAAAATCATCATAACCATGAATAAACAAAATAAATCTCATCACATGCCTAGCTAAGTGAGTCCATACCAACATCCATATCCATATCACAACCATAATCAATGTAACAACATCAAATGATCAACATGAACATAATAACCATGAATCATAAGCAATAAATAAATAATATATCTATAAATAGTGAGTATATAATAATATATAAACATAATCATCATGTATACAATAAATGTATATGTATCTCTCTTAAAATATACATCTCACTACATCAGCTCATAGGTTGGTATCAAAATGATATAAAACATATCATAATTATGCTCCTGAGGCATCACTGTCTCTTAAGGCACTATTGCCTCCTAGTGCCTATCCTCTTGAGTTACTTACCTATCCACCTAAAAAATTATCCCACTAACTTGGTTTCACCATACTAGTACCACCTACCAAACTAGCTTTATACTCACCCCATTAGGGCTCATCAGGATAACATCTCAAGATTATGACCTCGTAGTAGCATAACTCCTCCATTATGTTTAGATATCATGCCATTGAGATAGTACTTGGTGGTATTGTATGTGTCATGGATCCTCCTCTAGCTTATCTCAAGGATTCTCTCTCCTATGTAACTAGGTCTAATATACCTCTAGCTTGGTCCCTGTCTTATCATTGTATCCACCTAACCCTATGTCATTGCCAACTGACCTTGTAGTGATACCACAAAAGCTTGTGCCATGGCTAGTGACACTCATGTCTGATCTCTCTCCATAATCACTACTTATATATCTAGGGTAGCCCCTATACCTATGCCCACTAACCTCTACTAGTTGGGTCGACATTCATTGGCTACTTACTACCATCATCACCCCCAAAATTGGTCACTACATATAGTGCCTAGTACCATGTTAGGTAACCATCTACAAACATTTCATCATCTATCTCATCCCTAGCCAACAAATCCTCATGATCAAGAAAAACATGTACAAGTTATAGCTCAAGAAGTAGAATCTCTACATCCTCCCATTTATACCTCAAGAATGGACCTAATATACCTTACACCAGACTAAACTATCATTACACCCTATCAAATGGGATGAGTTCTATCTCACCATCCCTCTTACCAAAGATGTACTTTTAGCTTTATAGAGATAGTGTATGTCTCTTTATCTAGCCTAATCTAAAAACTTGGTGTATGGCCTCCAAATCACATCAACAACAACCAAGGCATCTAGTGCACCTCTAAACTAATTTGTATCATACACCCCTCTTCTTTCTCTTGAGAGGGAAAAATCAGCTTTGAACTACATGAAACTAACTCTAAAGTCCATCTAGTCATACGCCTCCCATGGTAGCCCCATTAGCCTTAGTACCTAAATATGCTTATATGCACAATAGTGTATAAAAAATCTAATGTTGATACCATATCTCTTATGAATTTTGAAACCCCACAACTGCCTATTTATCTAAACTAGTGATATAGGCACCTAACCAAACACTGTGCAACCTAATAACATCTCAATCACAACCCCTATCAGTAAATAGGGGAACCTCCCATGATTTAAATCTGGTAGGCAAAATCATGAGACTACCACCACCACCACCATCATCATCATTAGTAGCCTCCTATCATCTCTCACCCTCTAGTATAGTAGAGTTTAACTAAAACCTCTAGCATGCCACCTTGATTGATCATGATCATATCCATACAGTAGTTCTAAAAACTCATCCTACTTCTCTCTTTCAATATGGTGAATCAACTAACCCCAAATGGGTATCTAAGTAATCTTTTGCACATCCTCAATTAAGATCATCATCTCACCTATCAATAGAAGGAAGGTATTTATAGTGGGATCCCATCTCTCGATGAGCACCATGATCATCACCACATTCTATGCATTACATGATGGTAATGCATCATGGTACCAAGTCCCACATCCTCTATGTGAGCCCAGTCAAAAATAGTCATACCCTAACGAATCTCTAAAAAATCCAAGGGACTTGATCTCATATTTGGATATGCTCTTATGCCTATAATATTCAATAATAAATATACTCAAGTCAGTGTAGAGGTAATCTTAATGCATGGAGAGAGACACATATTCATAAGCTAACACATCTAAATCTCTCTACTTTAATAATAAGGAGCAAGAGTTTAAAATACTTACCTTGAAGATGAACACATTGAGACTCAATCTCTCCTTTGGCCAATGGTTCTTTACAAGAGATTGTTTTAGTTTATAAGGATAACAAAGATAGGTTATCTCTAGGCTATACAACTTCTCCTATACATCCAAAATATTTCTATCACAAGATAATATGATTATCTCTAAGTGTAGTATGAAACTCTACGCAATGTCTCCTCAAGTAAAATGGTGGATAAGCAAATGCACAAATAAATGATTATCTCTATCTCTCTAATTAAAATGGCAAAAATGATGTGTTTATGTAGCTAGAGAAAATCATAAACTCTTCTAAAGTTTTATCCAATTGATTCATCCCAATCAACCTTTTTATTTAATAAATGAAGAGATTAAGGCCTAGACTAGGTTGGTTGGGGCCAACCTAATCCCATAACATACTGATATTTTAAGAATAAGTTAAACCCAAATTGATTTTGTTTGATAATTGAAAAAAAGAGGTTTTTAGATTAGATAGGCATTGTTTAAGGTAGTGAATTGCTTAGAGGAGTGTGTAAGAGAGTTTTTATAGCTTAGGGAAATGTATAGGAGAGGTTTGTGTGGGTTTCAAGTTTATTATAGGGAACAATAATATTGTAAAGTACCAGCTACTTACCCCTTTCTTGGTACACTTTATAAGGTGTGTACTTAGAGAGATTGAGTTTTGATAGGTTCATACAAGATAGAAAGCATGATTAATTAATAAAGTTTTAAAATATTATGTGTATATAGTCATGTTCTTCCTCTTCCACTTCCTCCTCAAGGAATCCTCCTAGAGTATCAAGACATAATAATGGTATTTCCTCTAGTTATTGAACTTTAAAGGAATTTGTGAAGACTATATATTTTATTTGGTAAATTAATTTAGGAGGAATAAGAGGTGAGGGGGAAGATGAAACCAATGAAGAAGCCATAGTAGTAGGGACTACTACCACAAGTGATGGTGAATGAATGGAAAGTGAAACAATAGTGATGGAGGCAAGAGTGGATGGAGAGGAGACTGGTATAGTAAGGATTATTTGAGGATATCCCCCCTTAGTGGTGGTGATGGATGGAGATGAACTAAATTGATTTTCTTGAGGGGAAGGAGGAGTAGATAGAAGATATGAGAAATAACTCTTCAAAAATGCTATAAGACTTACCTATGTAATTATTGTATGTGGATGAAAAGGTGCCCAAGAGAATGTGCTTGTATGTTCATCTAGACAAGGTATAGTCTTCTCAATTATAGTAGGTGTACCTATAGTAATGGTATTAGTTGAATGGGTGGAAGCTAGATGATGATTAGGAAGACCTATGAGAATTTCATTTTTAATATGGAGGTTTCCCTCCCTTTGACCACATGACTCTCCCTCTAGTAGATAAGTCTCTTATTATATAGGAGAGGGATCCTATCCTTGTTCTTATGGATCTTATGGATATGTTGAAGGCCATTGATGACTCTATGATCTTTCTACTTACTCCACCATCTCATTTTCTTGATCCATAGAAATATTTGGGTCATATTGAATGACTTAAGCAACAATAATCAACATTTATTTATCCCTCATATAGGTCTAGACTTTAAAATCATTTGATGCATTCAAAAATATATAATCATGTTCATACTATTGATGGCCATATATAATGTTTGCCCCCTTTTTCTCCTTGAGGATTTGGATATAGTTTCTAATTTTTATTTGGGATCCCATTCTCTAAATTGGGTCACCTTTATATTGTAATGGGATCTAACATTCACCACTTTATTGAAGTGTGCCCTTACTATAAATTAAAGCTTCCTAATGCTTAGATGGGTCTTATAGTAATAAGACTGATGTTTGATGCCAATCTCCTCATCTATAATATTTTATGACTAGTGGGAAACCTCTTATTATGCTAGTTTGTTTAGGATGTGGCATGGTGAAAAAAAAATGGATGTTATTTTTGACTCAATTTTGATTATGCTATAGTTTGGGTAGTACCATTAATCCCCCATATTGGTGATGTTTCTTCTCAATTTCTTAGATATCCTGGGCATCTAAGTGTTGTGAATATACTGGTAGACTTGATTATAAATTTCCTTATATATTATATTGATATAATTTTTGTATCTATAAATAAATAGAAAATAATAATCCCCATAAATTCTACTATCCAATTATTGTGGATGGTTTCCATAGTTTCCCATAAGCTTTATGGACTATCCTAATGACTGCATCCAATAGATAGGAAATCACGTAAAATTTATCCTCAGTCAGCATTTGTTCATGTATGAACATTTGTGCCTTTAATCTAACACTGATAATCTCTCCTAGGGACATAATTTTATCTAAATCCAAGATAATTTCTAACAATGGGACCCATTCCACCTACACATAAGTGATGCTAGTAAAACCATACAATCTATTTAGAAGGAACATGGCTACCCTAATCCCAACCCTAAATTTGATTATTTTGTTGGAATAAATGTCTCCCTTGGGGTTTAATCTTTGACCCTTCACTAACCACTATTTAAATTTCCCCTTTATAGTGTTGTGCTCGAGCCATAAATTAGTTAAGACTTGAGTATAGGAAATCTGAATCCCTAGGATCCTAAGGTACCTCTCAAATGCTTATCCCAAAACATATGCAATTATATTTTTTCCTTTTCTAAGATATAAATAGTCCCCAAAGCAAGTACCATTAAAGAATAAATCATTACCTCTAGTTTGGTTGTTGTGTTATGAAGTCCCATGGTCTTAATTGGGTGTAGGTCATCAATGTATTACTTATATTCTTACGATAGATATCCTATGAGGATTATGGTCCTATAGACTCCACTACATTCCTAAGGGATGAGTAGTATGTAAACTTGTAATCCAATGCACCTTTGTCAAAAATAATGTCTATGTATTCAATGCTCCTAGAAATGGAATATACAGAAGGGGCTTGGACATGTGTTAGTTTTTGAGAATCCATTTTAGTAATTTGAGCTTGTGTATTTATTTCACAAATTGTTTGAACATTATTATAGGTTTGATGAAAAAAATAGGGATTTTGGTTGTTTGATAAATTTAAATTGTAATGTCCAATTCATATATTAATGGTGAAGTGACTTATATTTGCTTCAATTTTGCATATATTTCCAAAGCTTGTGCCTTAAATGCTTAATTCATGAAACATCAATGTGAATAATGGATTTTGATTTTGTTCCTATTAATATTTAAATGTGTAAAATAGCTTTGGTGGGTATTTTATTTCCATATGTAAAATTTTCATCAACTTTATATGTCCAATCACTTCTTTGAGATAGGTGTCAATATTTCACTTATTGATTCTTGCTTGGCTAACTCATTTATTTATAATTTGGAAATTCACATCCTAGATCATGACACTTGTCTTCTTCTTGTTTACCCAGGGTTTTTAGACGTAAAATCCTACTTTATATGTTATGAGGCTACGATTTAATGTGATCAATCCACATGGAGTAATCTTAGGGATGTAGAACTCAAAGACTTAGGGCCATGACTATTTAAAATTAAAAATTGTGTCTGTCCATAGGATGGATCTATGTAGATAATATGTTGATGCATGGAGTGATATTGGAGACTCGAAGACTTAGATACATGCAACCACTAGACCATTAATTTGATATCTCTCTCAGAATGCTTTGGATTAATGGGATTGTTCTAATTGTCTTACTCTTAGAGATTGAAGGCTCAAAGCCATAGGACCATTAGATGTTGTTTTGAATTTATAGGTTTTGAATTCATAATATTATGCCATGTGATGTGATTTCAAGGCCCTAAGAACTCAAAATAATTATAACTTTTTTGAAGTGAACTTAATCTTAGTAAATTCTAGTATTTCCACCTGGACAACCTATGGTGACCTAGATGCCAATAAGGTATGAAATTTTTTTTAAACTATGTTAATTTTTAAGTAACGTAATAGTGCCACCTACCAACATTTTAGAGCTCAAAAAAATTGAATCACAAAATTTTTTTGAAGGCCAAATGACTCTGGTTGGTGTGATCATACCATTTGTCTCAATCTTGGAGTTTAGAAACTTTGGGGGACATAATGAAGGTAAGGCCTAGGTGTGGATAATTTATAAGTCCTTTAAAACAATCTTAAAAACACATTAAAATAATAGAGGCACTAGGTCATGACACATTATCTCCATTAGTCAAAAAAATCATAGAGTCAATTTTTAAGAAAATTTATAAAAAAATCCAAAGTTTAAATTGAATCATAATTAATAACTAAGGTTTTATTTTCATAATTTTGGAATTTTACAACTTTAAACTTTAAGGAAAACCTTATTCTTATGCATATTTGAAATAATGTCATGGATCTCTAAGGCTTATAGGACCTTGAATAAGGTTATTCAAACAATAATGGGTCCCTATTTAAATTCAAAAAATGGGGTAGGTGTGTTAAGGCACACAAAATAGAAACTCAATGGAGAAATAATCTTGAGTATTTGGGAACCCAAAATATTATTAATGCATCATAAAAAAAACTTTAGCTTTAGCAATAAAAGAATAAGTAAAATAATCCCAATAAAAAGACTCTTCCTTCCCCATGCAACATATGAGAGTTTTATAAAGTCTTGGATAATCATTATATATTTTGTGTTGACTTCAAATTTTGTAACTAAATAGTGAGGGAAACATGGGAATTGATATACTACTAGTAAGGCATCCATAGCCTCGATAGAGATATTTTTAATTCCACTCAAATCCTTATTCTACTACTAGTCAGGGATCCATAGCCCTGATAGATAATACTTGAATCGCCCATCTTCTTTAAGTTTGCAATTTTATTTCTTTTTTTTTTTGAAACATAGATAAAATAAGGATTGAGAATCACCATTGGTTGGGTGTATGTATAAGAATAAAAAAATTTAATCAATATGTCCTTGCTAGTATGCATTCATTTATATGTTTATTATATCCCATCCAAGTTTTAACATGTAATAGTACAGTTGATCTTTTATAAATGAGAAGTCTTTCTAAAATTTTCATTTGTATATCAAAGTAAATCCTACAGGTGTAAAAAGCTCACTTATTCTAAATAGAACTTAATCTAGTCATAACACATACCTCGATCCTATAAACTCAAGTACTACTAGAGAAAGTTCTAGTGAATACTAATTGTGCTTTCTTTTATATCATCCCCTTGTTTTTATCAAGTTTTTTATAATTAGGAATAGGAAATTAGTTTATCTATTTTGTAATTTTAAAAAAAAATCTAAAAATCACAACTAATACACCCAAATCAAATACAGATAGTAGGAAACATTAATCTAAGAAAATAAGAAGAATTAACCTAAAAAATAAGAAATATATTATAGAAAGAAATAAATCTAACATACTCACATGTCTACATCTTTAGTTATAGTCATTCAAAATCATCTCCAATTAGAACAAATATGAAATAATGTTTCAAAAACTATCCATTGACTATAAAATTGAGGTCATTACCTTAGAGGTCCTTCAAGTAGAAGGAATTATTACCTATTATCTCAAATATTTTATATGGACCAATCCATAAAGGATTGAAATTATCATGATGTCCTTTCTTCTCATGTGCTTTATCCCATAAAATCACTAGGTCAAAAATTCTAAAAGCTTTGTTCTTGGATCTCTTATTAAACCACACCTTGATAATATATTGGTGTTTATTAAAACTATGTAGTGCTTCATTTCATGTGTCTTCCATCTAGACTATGTCAATTAGTCTGGGTTGGATTCTTTCATCTTCCGCATGTACTTTTGCATGAATTAGTACATTGGGATTTTAAGAGTGATGGTGAAAACTAGTTGTTTTCCCTACACTAAAAAAATGTGAATCCTTAAGGGCCTACTTATGTCTTGTTCTATCTATCCATAATACATATTTCAATAGTAGATGTCATTCTCTTGGTTTATCTTATACTGATTTTTTAATCCATCATTTTCTTATTAGTTGATTTAGCCACTCCATTCCCTTGTAGATAATAATTTGAAGATAATTTAATGTTAATTTGGGTTTTATATGCCCACTTAGTAAATTCAGTGGATTAGAATGATGGATCATTATCACAGACTAAATAAATTGGAGTCCCAAACCTAATCTATATGTTTTCTTCCAAAAATTTGATAACATCTAGTTTTCTAGAATTATTTATAGCCATAGCTTCTATCCATATGGTACAAGAAACATTGTTTGTTATGAGAAATTTATGCCATTATAAATAATTTGGGTTGGTCACTCCAAAAAAATCAAGACCCCATTGAGCAAAATGGCATCCTTCAATGACCAGTTACAAATACATGGCAGCATTCACTTCTTTTTTCTAAACACTAGGCATTCATGGCAAGGCTTGATATGGTTATGAGAATCTTTGAAAATAGTATGCCAGTAGTATCCCATCCTCAAAATTTTGAGTTATTTCATTGTCTGATGGATGTCTAATACCTATTTTCTAATTTATATTATCAAGGATGTCTATGGATTTTTATTTTGAATGCACCTCAATTAGATTCCTGCATAGTTCTTATAGAATAGGACTCCCTTATTTATAATATAATGGGTTGATTTAAGTCTAAGAGATCATCTCTACTCTCTATTTAGTTTAGAGGGGCATACACCTATGAGTAAATACTAGATGATTTGAGTATACCTTTCATCACCAGCTACCTGAGTCTCATTGATTTTTTCAATATAAATGCATGGATCAGTCTCAGTCATGAACTAGATGATGTCTTATCCTCTTACCATATTAGCTAATATGATTTCAAGATCAAACTCCTATAATTTTGAATTCACTTCCATCTTCTTTCACCCAATTTATTTTGACCTAGTGTGAGATTGACAGTTGGGTCTAGAATGATGGCATATGTCTTGTTACTCATAATATAATACCTTAACTTTTTTGAAAATTTGATTAGTGTGTATATTTATTTATCTATCATTGAATATTTCAACTTAGCATCCTTCAAGTTGGTGTTCATGAACAAATTTGGGTGTTTATTATTATATACTTTTGACTGAATACAACTTCTATATTATGCTTTAAGGCAAATGAATAAATATAAAAATCCTTATTAAAGTCCAGGTTGATTAGAACTAAAGCTTGAGTAATGGTAATTTGATGTATTTAAAATATTTCTTGGATTTTTTTATCCATTATATTTTGGCATCTTGTTTTAACATGGAATTAAATGGTTTGACAATATTTGAAAATCCATAAATAAATTTTCTTAGAAATTTTATCTTACCAAAGAAAGACTTCAACTCTTTCTTGCTATTGGGAGGTGTCATCTTCGAAATGGATTAGATTCATTCTAGATCAATAGAGATCCCCTTCATAGTGATGATATGGCCTAATATATTTATTTTGGTGACTATAAATATGCTTTTATTTAGATTTAGTGATACTCCATATCTTCTATAGTTGTCAAATACTCTTTGTAGATGGCCTACATGATCAGTTCTATTTTTTGAAAACATTATTATGTCATTTATATAAATGATGATGCATTTTTGAATGAGTCCTTAAAATAAAAATTCCATAGCTCACTAGAAGTTTTTTCCTACATTGATTAGGCCAAAAGGAATCCTTTTGTATACAAAAATTCCCCACTTGATGATGAAGTTAGTCTTCATTCTATCTTCTGATTTTACTAAAACTTGATTAAAACTTAAGAACCATCTAGGAAGGACATCATATCAAATATAATTAACATTTGAATTTCCTCATCCAAGGAAATAAAATGATATTTATTACTATGCCAACTACTACCACTATCATTATGCCTATTGCTCATCTTAGCCTTAGCCTCATCCACATCTATATTCCCCTAAACCTATACCTATCCACCCTATCTAGTTGCCTATCTAGGGGTTATTAGTCTCAATTGACACACTTTCACCCACCAATGTATGTACTCTAGTGTTACACCTACATGTATAGAGCCTTCTATGTAGGCCCATGGAACCTATGGTATTGTTTCATGGTTGTTAACTATTATACTCCTTAGAATGATTAGAATAGGGTGGCATGTGCAAACCACTTTAGATCATCTATAACATCCTATAACATGTTGAACTATCATAGAATCAAATCTAGTATGTATCCTTAATGATATGAGTATGTATCCTTATGAAGAAACATTTGGTGGTGATAAATCTCATGTACCATCTATCTTGCAACCATTAAAGTTGATATGGAACATAAGGATGCCAAATAAATAACTTGGAAATAAACTCATCAAACATCCATAGATAGTGGTATATTTCACCATGATGTCTCATGTAGTCCATGCCTATTTAAACCTAGCCATAGGCTAATGGATCCTCAAGGTCCATGGCCCACCTCTAATTGACTGGGTGTTTTATGTCTGTGTGATCCCAACCCAAAGTCTAGAATAGTGTAGACACTCAAATGCTCTGACCTCCTTGATAAGCCACCATGTGTAAATCTTTGTACAATTGGACCAAACCCACTAGCCCCCATGCAAATATCATCACATTATCTACCATCAATTAGATAACTCTACCCAAGACCATGTGAAAGAAGAGGCCACTCCATTGCTAACAATGGACATTAGTACAAAAACCTCCATGTTGATCAATGCAAGTGGTGAGCAGTCCCCTAAAGCTAGGTCATCTGACCATAATTCTATTTATATCTCTTATGAGTCAATGTCTACCTTTCTATGAACCATGGGAATATCTAGAAAGCCAATCAAGTCATCCAACATTACCTATTACTATGCTAAATTCTATCTATAATATCTTGTGACCTCTCATGGGTAACTTGAGGATCTTTTAGGTATCCTCAAATGTAAATATGGCATCCCCAGTTGGTAGGTGGAATGTCAAATACTCTTAGTGCCATCACTGTACCAAGGCACTTAGGTACACTCAATTTTCTCACATCATAGGCATTTATGCCATGTCATATACATCCAGTACCTATAGGAATTCAAACATCTCCACCATATATATTTGTATCATCTACAAACAATGGGAATGTCACTATCATGTCATCAATGCTGCAAGTTACTCTTACAAGCACAAATAGATTAGCATCAATCTATATCTAGGTTTTTGTCTAGCCTATACCCACTTTACTAGACCTATTTTCCCCTCTCTCCTTGAGGTTAGACCCATTTGGGGTCCCTTACACTATCTATTTTTCCTTTTAGGTCAAAGTCATTATTTTGGCAATTTCTACCATTTTTAGGAGAAATCATTATTTTCATCTTTTATGAAAATGGTGACTTCACTTAAAATGTGTGAAATCATTATTTTAGAATTTTCCATAGTTTTTAGTGATATCACCATTTTTAGAAATGGTGACTTCATACAAAGTCATCAATTTTATTATAAAGTCATCATTTTCCCTTCTTTGAAAATGGTGACTTTGTAATTTTTAGCCCTAAATCTAGTAATAAATACATAATTAATGCACTTAATGGTTAAGGTAAGGTCACTTTCCATAGGTTTGTCATATGGTGGATGCTTGTGCTCCCTCACTCGATCACTCATGTGCCTCTATCCTCATCCACATGCCATTTCTTGTCATTTTTTCTCACAAGGTCTGAGCTCCAAATTTTTCAAAGGGTCTGGGTGAAAATGTAAAATTTTCACCCCGTGGGGTGAATATATAGCTCAAAAAATTAATTTTTCACCCCCCCATGACCTAAAGTTTATTTTAATTCATTCTAAGAACTCTTATTTTTGACTTCATGTTATGTTTTTCATGATGTTTTATTCTACAATCATTATTTTTTAATTGGATCATGTTATTGGGAATTTTAGAGACCTATTTAATAGTATTATTTTCTTGACCTATCATGTGCTAGTTCAAATGTGCATCTTCATACTAGTCATTTTTATATATTCATGTTATTATTCTATGCCAAGTCATCATCACTCTATTTATGAATTTATTACATGATATCCCTTTGCCAATTTGCTCACATGTGGCAAATTATTTTTTGATCAATTATCATTGTAACATACCCTATTACATAAAAAATGGTTTTTATCATGCTCTATATACCCTATTAGGGAAAACCACTGTGCCAATGATTATAACTACCTTTGGCCAAATAATTAATGTCTAGCCTATATGCCCTGCTAAGGCATTTTCTACTATGCTAATGATTATAGCTACCTTTGAGTAAATCATTATTTCCACCCATATACCTTATTTTGGAAACTCATTGTACCACTAATTATAACCACCTTTGAGAAAATTAGTATTCCCACCCCCATTACCTATAGGCCATGTCATTTTTCCTCTTTTTAAGGGCCCATTCGCTAACACTATTTTCTACTTAATCCCTCAAGGGGGCATCTTGGGCTCATCCATTGACCTCTGAGGCATTAGCTAAGGCATTAACGAGTTTTTCATTTTTGAGAAGATATTATTTTGATTATTTCTAGTAATACCTTCCCAAATAGTGGAAAACTATAGACACTTTATTTTGGCCACAACCATGTTCTAACTAGACTTTAAATTGGTTTCTAACAAATAATGTAAATTAAGCTTGGGAATCATTAAACTCCTAATTTCATCCACACATCAAATGTTAGTGCCCAAAATCATGTTAAGGCATCTATATTTGGGGTATTATCTCATATGCAAGAGTAACCTCCCATAGATTCATCAACAATCAAATTACATCCTAATAAATTGATAAATAGGCTTTTTGATCCATTAAGTAGGGCACTTAGCCAATTCCTAAATGTTGGAAATATTATCATTGATGTCAAAGGTTTAGTATTTTGGTGATAAAGGCCCCATTGAATTTAATGTTGTTTATCTTGGCTAATATGAGTTAATATTTATTTAATATTAATGAATATATTTTTGGTTGCATATGAGACAAAATAAGGGCCCATGGAGAAGTCAAAGAGTCATGGGATAAAGACAAAAGAAGGATGGGATGCATTTTCCCATGAAGATTCATCTTGGGAAATACCAAGAGTCACCAAGCGAAGACAAAAGAGTAAAGGGTGAATTTCTCATGAAGGGACACTTTGAGGAATATGAAAAGTCACCAAAGATAAGGACAAAAGTGGGAAAGATGTTTTTGGTCATGAAGGGTCACCACATGACTTTTCAAATGCTAGGATATGAAGGGTCATCCAAGATTGGTTCCATTTTCCATGAGGATTGAAAGGTCACAAAGGGGGAAGGCCAAAGGTCATTTGGAAAGCTATAAATAAAAGCTTGAGTAGCCATTTTTAATGTGGAAGTGAGAGATTGATTTGATATTGTAATATCTAGCTTAGAAGAGCAATTGTGAGAGATGAATATGATTTGTATTTGTTATATCTAGATTAGAAGAGTAAAGGTGAGAGAGAAAGAGGAAGGAGATGTTGTATTGATCTATCATTTGTTGAGATAGCAACATTGAGAGATAGGTGTGTGGTATACACAAAGGGGTTAGTGCTCCTGTGGGTTGGTGCTCACGAATTGTTGCTAAGTTGGTGCTTGGCAAAGGGGTTGGTGCTCTTGTGGGTTCATGCTCATGAATTATTGCTCAATTGGTGCTTGGCAAAGGGGTTGGTGCTCTTGTGGGTTGGTGCTCACGAATAGGTGTTGGGTTGGTGCTCGGCAAAGGGGTTTGAAGCTCCTGTGGGTTGGTGCTCATGAATTGTAGCTGAGGTTTGTACTTGGCAAAGGGGTATGGTACTCCTATGGGGTTGTTCTCATGAATATATTTGAGATTTATTCTCCATGGTTTTTCCCACATTGGGTTTCCACGTTATATATAGTGTCTCTCTCTGTCTTGTGTGATGTTTATTGTTTGAGTTTTATTATATATCTTGAATGATTGATTAAGTGGAATTTGGTTAAAAGAAAGATTTATAAGATATATAATATAATGATTGACCCCCCTCTCAGTATATTCCATGCTTAAAAATTGGTATAAGAGCAGGTTCCTTTTTGAAAAGTTTTACAGCTTGAAGGTAGATCGGGAAAGCACGATGGTTGGGTCACAGGAAGGATTTTCTACAAATAAGGCACCTTTGTTTGATGGGATGAATTATGCTTTGTGGGGCATGAGAATGAATGTTTATTTGATGGCCCTTAGATTCGACATATGTAAATCAGTGGTGGAGGAATATGAAGAGCCACAGACATCTACAATTACTCCAGTAGAAAAGAAGGCAAGTGAATGTAATGCTAAAGTTTTAAATGTTATTTTATGTGGTTTATGTGAATCTAAATTTGTTAAAGTTATGCAATGTAAATTTGCTCATGAAACTTGGGTAAAACTTGAGAATATTTAAAAAGGTGATGGAAAGGTTTAGTAAGCTAAGTTGTAGACTTTTAGAAGGTAGTTTGAAAGTTTGAAGATGGAAGAAGAAAAAGATATAGCAAGTTATCTCTTACGAGTTGATCAGATAGTAAATCAGATTCAAGGTCTTAGAGAAACATTGGAAGAGTCAATGGTGGTGCAAAAAGTTTTGAGATCTCTATCGATGAGATATGATGCAAAGGTTTTAGCAATCGAGGAGATGAAGAATTTAGCCAAGCTAAAGATGGATGAGCTTCATGGTATTCTCATGACATATGAGATGCAGATAGAACAAGATAAACCCTCAAAGAGAGAAACGGCTTTCAAGACATCAAAGAAGGAGAAAGCTAAGATTCAAGAATAAAGTGATAGTTCCAGTGATGATGAAGATGACAATGAAGCACTTTTCATTCGCAGGCCAAAAAAAGGAACAGGTAAATATCAAGGAAAATTACCTTTTAAATGTTTTAATTGTGGGAAGATTGGACATTTTTTAGCTAGATTCCCAGATAAAGTTAAAGATGATGAAGAAAAAAATCCTACATACAAGAAGAATTTCAAAGGAAAATCTAAAAAGGGATTCGAGAAGAAGAGCCTGTATTCTAAAGATCCTAGCTCAGGCAAAGATAGTGGAGTCAGTGATTCAGAAGAAGAGATTCTATTCATGGCCATACATGATGATTATCAAGAAGAAGAAGAGGAGGAAGCTAAATTAGATATGGAAGGAGAACTCAATTGTGCCCTAGAAGAGTTAGAAGTTGTTCAGAAGAAGAATCAAAGGTTAAAGCACTAGATCGAAAAGAATGAACAAGAGTCAAAAGAAATGATTGAAGATCTACAAACACACTTTGAAGAAGCCAAGAAGAATGAAGAAGATCTCAAAGCACAGTTGGAAATAGTAAGAAAAGATTGTGAAAGGTATGTTATTGAAATTGCCTCTTTAAAAGAAGATATTAAGAAAGCAGTCAGTGAAAAAGTAATCAGTGATTCAAAATTTGAAGATAGCACTAACATGCTGAATAAGATATTGGAAAGTCAAAAAGCATATTCAAATAAGACATGGATTAGTTTTGAAAAGAAAAAGAGATATGTTAAAGCTCTGACACAAGAGGAAATAGAAAGGGGAGAAGTGAAGAATACAGAGGACATTCCAAATAGAGAAGGCTAGAAGGAACAAAGCTACAAAAGGCAATTAGGTCAGAGATATATAGATAGGTCTTATTTTTATGGCTATTGTTTTTATTGTAATGGATATTGTCACAAGAAATTAGAATGTAAAAAAAGAGCTAACAATTTTAGAAATAAGGAAAGTCGAGTAGAGTCAAGTAGAAGCCACAACTCTTTTGCTCCTCTATCAAGATTTAATGAAGAGACCATAATATGCTACAAGTGCAACAACTTCAGACACATAGTTCAGTATTGCAAAAGTGTGTTTGAGTCAGTCAAGAAGGATCAGAGGTTCAAAGCTCCATTCATCAAGAATAAGGATCAGAGTTTCAAAGCTCCATCCATTAGGGAGAAGGTTCAGACATGTTCATGGTAGAAGAAACAACCTAAAGATTTTATGATGGTGCAGACAGCTCTACATGTGAGAGGTAAAGATCAGCCATGGTTAATTGATAGCAGATGTTCAAGGCATATTATAAGTGATAAAATTAAGTTCATTTCTCTAAAGAAGATAAATGGTGGTACAGTGAGATTTAGAGATAAAACCACAACCAGGATAGCCGGGAAAGGTACTTTGAGTTTGGATTATGGTAGAACTAAGACAAAATGTTTTGTATGTAAAAGGTCTTAAGCATAATCTGTTGAGTGTTAGTCAAATTTGTGATCAAGAATACACATTAAGGTTTCATGCTGAAGGTTATGAGATTAGAAGAAAAGATTTAAATGAGTTGATTGCAGATGCTCAAAGGATAGGGAATAATGTGTATGTATTGTCAGATATCTTCTCAAAGGCACTATCAAAGGATATATTCAAATATTAGCGAGAGGAGTTGGAAGTAATTTCTATTACTTCCTACCATTGATGTTTAGCATCAAGTGAGGGGGAGCTAAGTGTTAGCTCTAGGTAGGCCCTTTTCCATTGATGTCAAAGGGGGAGAATAACAGGTATAGGTAAAAGTGCAAAAAATAGGTACAGGGAATAGGTACAAGTTACTACAGTAAGGGGGAGTTACTATATGTTTTTAGATGATGGTATGTGTAGGTGACAGGATGTGGCAGTTTCAAGATTGAGGTTGCCATCAATCACAAAGGGGGAGATTGTTGGAAATATTGTCATTGATGTCAAAGGTTTAGTATTATTGGTGATAAAGGCCCCATTGCATTTAATGTTATTTATCTTGGCTAATATGAGTTAATATTTATTTAATATTAACGAATATATTTTTAGTTGTATATGAGACAAAATAAGGGCCCATGGAGAAGTCAAAGAGTCATGGGATAAAGACAAAAGAAGGATGGGATGCATTTTCCCATGAAGAGTCATCTTGGGGAATACCAAGAGTCACCAAGTGAAGACAAAAGAGTAAAGGGAGAATTTCTCATGAAGGGACACTTTGAGGAATACGAATAGGCACCAAAGATAAGGACAAAATTGGGAAAGATGTTTTTGGTCATGAAGGGTCACCACATGACTTTTTAAATGCTTGGATATGAAGGGTCATCCAAGATTGGCACCATTTTCCATGAGGATTGAAAGGTCACAAAGGGAGAAGGCCAAAGGTCATTTGGAAAGCTATAAATAAAGGCTTGAGTAGCCATTTGTAATGTGGAAGTGAGAGGTTGATTTGATATTGTAATATCTAGCTTAGAAGAGCAATTGTGAGAGATGAATATGATTTGTATTTTTTATATCTAGCTTAAAAGAGCAAAGGTGAGAGAGAGAGAGAGAGGAAGGAGATGTTGTATTGATCTACCATTTGTTGAGATAGAAACATTGAGAAATAGGTGTGTGGTATACACAAAGGGGTTGGTGCTCTTGTGGGTTGGTGCTCATGAATTGTTACTGAGTTGGTACTTGGCAAAGGGGTTGGTGCTCCTGTGGGTTGGTGCTCATGAATTGTTACTGGGTTGGTGCTCGACAAAGGGGTTGGTGCTCCTGTGGGTTGGTGCTCACGAATAGGTGCTGGGTTGGTGCTTAGCAAAGGGGTTTGAAGCTCCTATGGGTTGGTGCTCACGAATTATAGCTGAGGTTTGTACTTGGCAAAGGGGTATGGTGCTCCTGTGGGGTTGTTCTCACGAATATATTTGAGATTGATTCTCTGTGGTTTTTCCCACATTGGGTTTCCATGTTATATCTGGTGTCTCTCTCTATCTTGTGTGATGTTTATTATTTGAGTTTTATTACATATCTTGAATGATTGATTAAGTGGAATTTGGTTAAAAGAAAGATTTATAAGATATATAATATACTGATTCACCCCCACCTCTTAGTATATTCCATGCTTAACACTAAAATGATAAAACCCTAAGTAGAATGAATTAACTAAACAAATTCAATTAACTACTTAAGTGAAAATTCCATATAAAATTAGTGAATATCAATTTTCTAAAAAGGAAATTTCAATAAAATTGAGGTCATGATGATGTCATCATCCTCAATGTCAAGGAATTAGAAATATCTTTAGAATAAGCCTTTAATTCAAAAATCAATATCCATGCTTAAAAAATGGGATCTCTATCCCAAATATTAATTGCTTCTCCCCACCCTAACCTAATCATGGTTAAATCTAACCTAGCTACACTTGAGTTAGGGTTAGTTGGAAAACCTCTAAATATAAGTGCCAAGGACATTGTTTAACAATCTTCATTGTGTAGAGTTATAATGTTAAATTGATTATAGAAAGCTTTATTTTGCCAAGCTAAGCCAAGCCAAGCCACAAGTGGACAAGTGTTTCCCACAAGCTAAACACTGACAAAGGACTCCATTGGACACACAAACTAAGCACATCCATACTTAAATGCCAATAAACAAGCATCATTTGACAAGGGAGGTAAAGGTGGTTTGTTGTCTTTATTTCTCAGTTGTATTTGTGCTTAGCTTTATTATTTCTCACCCAAGTATTTAGGAAAGTGGTTTCTATGTTTATTAAGTTGTTTGATATTAGGGTTATTTAATTCCACTAATAAGAAAAAGCTAACAATATCCTTTGTAATATTATGATACATAATGACACGCCCTAAGGAGAAAGGGTTAATATACATTTGTTCTAGGAGTTATTATTTTTTACTCAATATTTTATTTTTCATGTCATTTGATTCTACATTCATTATTTTTTGACCAAACTATGTTATTAGGCCTTTTAGAGACCCATTAAAAAGTGATATTTTCTAGATTTATCCCATGATAATTTGAACATATATATTCATAATAGTAGTTTTTTATATATTTGTGTTGTTATTCTATATCAACTCATCATCACTCCATTTATGGATTTATTGCATGATCTCCCTTTGTCAATTTGCCCACACATAACAAATTATTTTTGACTGATTACCATTATATCCTACCCTATCAGGGTAAAATTGATTTTTTAGCATTCTCTATCCACCTTGCTAGGGTAAAACATTATGCTAATGATTATAACCACCTTTAGGCAAATCATTATTTTTTGACTTATCTAACCTACTAGGTCATTTTCTACTACATTAACAATTATAACTAGCTTTGGGAAAATCATTATTTCCACCCATTTACCCTATTAGGGTAACTCATTATACCATTGGTTATAACCAGCTTTGGTCAAATTAGTATTCCCATCCCCATTACCTATAGATCATGTCATTTTTCCACTTTTTAAGGCTCATTCAATGATACTATTTGTTGCCTAATCCCTCAATGGGGAATCTAAGGCTCATCCATCATCCGTTGGGGCATTTTCTAAGACATTAATGACATTTCCATTATTTTAGAAGATGTTATTATACCTATGTCTTGCAATTCCTTCCTAAATAGGGGTAAATTGTAGACACCCCATTTTGGTTGCAACCATGTTCCAACCAAACTTTAGATTGGTTTCTAAAAAATAATGTAAATTAAGCCTATGAATCACTAAATCTCCTAATTTCATCTATACATCAGACGTTAGTGCCTAAAATCATATCAAGGCATTCCTATTTGGGGTATTATCCTATATGTAACAATAACCTCCCACATGTTCATCTTTAGTCAAATTGTGACATAGCAAATTAACAACTTGGCCTTTTGAGACATTAAGCGATGCACTTAACCAATTCCTAAAATGTTAAAACCCTAAGTAGAATGAATTAATTAATAAAATACAATTAACTAATTAAGTTAAAATTCTATAATTAATTAGTGAATATCAATTTTTTTAAAGGAAATTTTAATAAAATTGAGGTCATGATGATGTCATCATCCTCAAAGTCAATGAATTGTAAATATCTCCATAATAAACCTTAAATTTATAAATGGAAAGTCATGTTTAATAAATGGGATATCTATCCCAAATATTAATTATTTGTCCCTTTTGTAACCTAAACATAATGAAATCTAACCTAACTAAACTTGAGTTAGGGTTAGTTGGAGAACATATAAATACAAGTGCTAAGGCCATTATTTATCAAGCTTCTTTGTGTAGAGTTATAATGTTAAATTGATTATAGAAAGCTTCATTTTGCCAATCCAAGCCATAAGTGGACAAGGAGAGGTGTTTCCCATAACGCAAATTTATTGACAAAAGACTCCATTGGACAAACAAACCGAGTATGACCATACTTACATGCCAATGAACAAGCATCATTTGACAAGGGAGGTAAAGGTATTTTGTTGTCTTTATTTCTTAGTTATATTTGTGATTAGATTTTTTATTGCTCACCCAAGTACTTAGGCAAGTGGTTGTTGATTTTATTGATTTTTTTGATATTAGAGTTTTGAAATTCCACTAACAACACAAAGCTAATAATCTTTTTTGTAATCCTATGCTACATAATGGCACGCCTTGAGGAGGAAGGTTTAATCTTCATTCATTATAGGAGCTCTTATTTTTGAATCTATTGTCCATTTTTCATGTCATTTAATTTTACATTCACTATTTTTAGACCATGTTATTGGGATTTTTAGAGACCTATTTAAAAAGTGTTATTTTTTGGACCTATCTTGGACTAGTTCAAACATGCACATTTATACTAGAATTTTTTCTAGATTCATGTTTTTGTTATGTGCTAGCTCATCATCACTCTATTATGAATTTATTGCATGAGCTCCCTTTGCCAATTTGCCTACCAAAAAAAAAACTTAACTAGTTACCATTGTATCTTGGCCTATTAGGGTAAAATTAATGTTTATCATGCTTTATCCACCCTACTAAGACAAACCATTGTGCCAATGATTATAAACACCTTTAGGAAAATCATCATTTTCTAACCTATCTACCCTAATGGGGCATTTTTCACTGTGTTAATGATTATAACAGCCTTTGGTAAAATCATTATTTTTTGACCTATCTACCCTATTGGGGCATTTTCCACTATGTTAATGAATATAACCAATTTTGGACAAATCATTATTTTCACCCATCCACCCTATTGGGGAAACCCACTATGTCATTTATTATAACCTCCTTTGGGAAAATTAGTATTCTCACCCTTGTTACCTATAGGTTGTGTCATTTTTCCTCTTTTTAGAGGGCCCGTTTGATGACACTATTTGTTGCTTGATCCCTTAAGAGGCATATGGGTCTCATCCATCATCCTTTAGGGCATTAGCTAAGGAATTTAAAAAAAATTAATTCTTTAAAAAGATGTTATTATGCATATGTATTTCAACACCTTCCCAAATAGGGGCAAACTATAGACACCCCATTTTGGCCACAACTATGTGCTAACTAGATTTTAGATTGGTTTCTAAAAAACAATGCAAATTGAGTCTAGGAATCATTGAATCTCCTAATTTAATCCTCACATCAGACATTAGTTTCTAGAATCATGTTGAGGCATCCCTATTTGGGTTATTATCCTATATGTAATATTAACCTCCCAAAATTCATCTCCACTCAAATTATGACCTAAAAAATTAACAAACTGGCCTTTTGACCCATTAAGCAAGGCACTTAATCAATTCCTAAAATGCTAAAACCCTAATCATAATGAACTAACTATTAAATGTGGATCCCATTTCAACACCCCTATAATTAAAATAAAATTAATGGGGAATTTTTAACATCTAATTTTTACTTTCACAAATGGTGGAGCATTTTTTTAGTGTGCCAACCAATTCCCACCTTTTTGGTATGTGTTATGGAGAAGTGGCATGATTTAAGGTGGTTGAGAGAATCAAGGGATTATCTTTATCCTAGTTAGTTATAACCCCCTTTATTTATTGCCATTTTGGTGGGGATATGATTATCTCCAAGGTATGGTGCATTTTTCAAGGGATTTTGGAAAGTATAATAGGGGTGAGGGGGAAAACATTAAGCATTATATTTTGAATCTCATTTGTTAGCTTTGTATTCTCTTTGGTCAGTGTGATTAGGTTTGAGGTGTAGCTTAGCATCTCAAGAATTTTGGTGTGAATTCAGGGTGGAGAAAGTTATCTCTATGAGAGGTTCCTTATTGAGATTTGTTATGTACTATTGTTTATAATATTATAGAGATCCTTTTGATGGATGTATCCCACATTGGGTGAACTATGTTATATCAGTGTTATGTATGTATTTGTTTAGATCTAATTTTTTTCCATATGTCTCTATGACTATGATTTTGAGAAATGAATTTTGTGTTGCATGTTACTACATAATTAATCACTTAATCCTAACACTAACTAACCAAATAAAATTAATTGCTTAAGTGAAAATTCTATGTGCAGATAGTGAATATCAATTTTGTAAAAAGGAAATTTTAAGAAAATTAAGGTCATGATGATACCATCATCCTCAAATTCAAGGAATTAGAAATATCTCTATAATAAACCTTAAATTCATAAATGGAGCGCCATGCTTAATTAATGGGATCTCTATCCCAAATATTAATTATTTTTCCTTTCCTTAACCTAATAATGGTTAAATATAACCTAATTATAGTTAAGTTAGGGTTAGTTGGAGAACCTATAAATACAAGTGCCAATGCCATTGTTTAACAAGCATCTTTGTGTAGATAAAATGTTAAATTGATTATAGAAAGTTTCATTTTACCAAGCCAAGCCAATCCAAACCATAAGTGGACAAGGAGAGGTGTTGCCCACAAGGTAAATGCATTGACAAAGAAATCCATTGGGCATACAAGAATATAATGACCATACTTACATGATAATTAACAAGCATCATTTGATAAGGGAGGTAAAGGCATTTTGTTGTCTTTATTTGTTATTTGTATTTGTGCTTAGCTTTGTTATTGCTTACCCAAGTACTGAAGCAAGTAGTTATTTCTTTCATTGAATTGTTTGATATTGGGGTTTTATAATTTCACTAATAATAGAAAGCTAATAATATCCTTCATAATCTTATGCTACAACAAGTATTTATATGTTTATTTTTTAAATAAAACATACATATATTGATAATTTCATTAAGATTTGAATGGTATTTAAACCTAAATTATTATCTAAACCTAAGTCCTAAAGGTCAAATTTTTAAATCATTGATGGACCTAAAAGCTAGTTAGTGGTAACATTTATAACATCCTAAGGTGGTGGACATGGAAATTGTTGTCTTAAAATCTTGCACCTTATAAGAGGGTGTTTAGGTCTTTTCTAGATTTGGGTAAATTTGGAACACTTCCAGGCATGTGGGTATACCTAAAATGGAAATGGACCTCTAGATTGAAAGGGATATCTTCATGTATGTATTTTGAAATACAATCTCTATTTAAACTAATTGATTGAAAGGAAAAGAGTTATATTTTACATGAAAGAAACCTATTTTAATAATGGTGATGTAACAAAGATTGTCATCAACGTGAATGCCAAAACCTAGTGCACAATACAGTAGAATACATAGACCATTCTCAAGCTTGAAGGAATCTAACACAAGTATTTCAACATAGAGGTGAGATGTGTAAAATGACACAAGGTAAATGAACTAAAAGGAAAACTTTGAATTTTTCAAAATAGTAATACACATGAAAAAATTCATTACACTTAAACACACACTGTATGACTAGTTATATCCAAAACTCCTATTCAGGCATGAAGGACAAAGGACAAAAAGATGAAAAAAATCACTTGTTACTATATGTCTCTTACATACTCAAAGAATTTCCTAGAACTTGAAGAAAATGGACTAGTACTAATGCTTAAAGGCAAGATGTGAAATCATTCTAGCAGGGCTTCACCATATGCAATCTAGATGATTTTTCACTAGCCAATGGGCTATATATATAGCACAAGAGACGTGAGAGATGGAGAGACCTTTGAGCACCAAATAAAGAAATAAATTTTTTAGGAGTCATTGTCTTCATCTACAACCATCTTTGCTAATGATGCTCTTTTCAACCACATGATTGATTCATGTCATCTCAATTGGTTACATTATTGGCCTTCTCTCTCAAAGATGTTCCTATATGTTCATGCTTAGCATAATTAGGATATTCTTGGGATGAGACACAGAATCAAAGTAGTTATCACTTTTATTCTATTTGGCTTTGTCCTTCTTCTTTGATTGGTCCTCAAGGAACAACTTGGATCTTGATTCATCAATGATGATATGGTCTCTCTCTCTTACTACTTCAATAGATGAAGGATGTGAGCCCTTGGATTTGCTTGAATCCTCTTGTTTTTGAACACCAATGGTTATCTCATTATCCTAAAATTTGATGTTTTTGCAACCATTATTTCATTTGGACATTTCTTTTGGGCACCCTTCCTTGAATAATTCACATGGGTACTTTACCTAAAATAATTCCCATGGGAATTTTCATTACACATTTTCCCTGAAGGATTTCCTACAATCATGCTCTCCCCTTTGAATGGTCCATGTCTTTTTATGCCTTTAGAGAATGGCTTTTTAGAAGGATTATTGTGGATAAAAAAAATTCAATAATTCCTTTGAACTTCTTCAAAGGTCACTTCTTTTTGGAATGATCCCTTCGAGATTGGAAAGTGTCCCTTTAGGAAATTTTCCAAAGGACAATTTAAAAGGAAAAGTGTCCCTTCAAAAAAAATTCAAGTGCACTTGGGAAGGTGAAGTGTCCCTC
Source organism: Torreya grandis (assembly GCA_037957365.1). NCBI lineage: Eukaryota > Viridiplantae > Streptophyta > Pinopsida > Cupressales > Taxaceae > Torreya > Torreya grandis. Next base: position 881,790 of record JARHVA010002749.1, read on the forward strand.
TAGAAACATTTTGAATGGCATTTTGAAGGCAAAGTGTCCCTTTAGAACTTTTCAAAGGGCACTTTGGAGGGAAAGTATCCCTTTGAAAAGTTATAAAGGGAACTTGGGAAGGTCAAGTGTCCCTTAAAATAGTTTTTTAGGGAACTTTGAAGGCAAATTTTCCCTTCAAAACTTTTTAAAGGGCACTTTAGAGGGAAAATGTCCCTTCAAAAAGTTTCAAAGGGCACTTGGGAAGGTAAAGTGTCCCTTCAGAAAGTTCTGAAGGGCACTTTGAAGGTAAAGTGTCCCTTCAAAAAATTTGAAGGGAACTTTGGAGAGAAAGTGTTCCTTAAAAAAAAATTGAGGGGAATTTTTAAGAGAGAAACTGTCCTTTGAAAAAGTTTTGAAAGGCACTTTGGAGAGAAAGTGGCCCTTCGAAAAAGTTTTGAAGGGAACTTTAGAGAGAGAAAGTGTCCCTTCAAAAAAATTTGAAGGGCACTTTGAAGAGAGAGTGGTGAGAGACCCTTTGGAAAATTTTTGAAGGGAAACTTTTAACCAAAGAAGAGAATTCTTTTAGACTTTTTATCTGAGACAAAAACTCCAAGACAAAAAGGATAAAAGAATTCCTTCGAGGAAGACAAGGAGAGGATTTATTCAAATTTTTTGTTCGAGATAGAAACCCAAGACAAAAAACCCAAAATAATTCAAACTTTAGGGAAAAGACCAAAATAACACTTTGAAAAGGTCGTAAAAAGCTCTGAAGAAAATAAAATAAAATAATCAGTCTTTATAAATGAGTTAAAATAGACAAGTGGATGTCAAACTTAGCTAAAAGAAGCTGTAAAACAAGGTATGAAATTTAGCTAATGTTCTTGGTGATTCTAAGGGGAGGCATGCCTACTATGCTAAAGACCAGTCACCTAAATCCTTCCATTGGGCATGGAGTCATGCATAAGTCATTAAAAATAAATTGAACAAGCTTCTTGGCAAAAAAATACAAGCTAGATGATCAAATGCACAAGGGAAAAGATGCATGCCAAAAAAGAGGAAGGAAAGACACTCATGTAATAATGCATTTAGGGAACACAATAGCTAACCAAAAGGAAACACACATCTAAACTACTATTTACAAAATGACAAGCAAGGACTAATAACATAATTTTAAGTGTATCTCATTCACAGGGATAGGCAATCTTGGATAGCTAAAAGGGGTTTGTTTGCTTACACTTATTGATGACCTAAATGCCACTCCATAAAGTGTCAAACTTTGTATGTCCTCCTAGATTTTCTCCATATTCATCCCATTTCAAGACCAAGTTACCCTCTTTGAACACTCTTGCACTTTTTCTTTTGTCAAAGGACTTATTCATGAGTACTTGATGGTGCTCCATAGCTTTGTGTGCATTATCCCTTGCCTCTTGTAACAGCATCATTTCTATCAACATGACTTCCATTAGAGTGTTTTCAAGTAATTATAGCTATTATGCAAGTTCTAGGGTAGGGAGTTCATGGGATATGGATAACCTGGCTTCTCTCCCATAAATAAGTAAAAAGGAAGATTTACCAATTGATTTCTTAGGAGTAATCCTATTTTACCATAAATTTGTTTTCAACTTGTTATGTCAAGCTCTTTGATTGTTCTCCAATGTTTTCTTAATGATATTGATGAGGTTCTTGTTGGTAGACTCAACCAATCCATTACCTTGAGGGTAATATTTAGATGAGGTACTCAAGTAAACTCCATTCCTACCTACCTAATAAAAAGTTTTGGCACTTATGAAAGCAAGTACATTATCAGAAATGATGACATGAGGAACTCCAACCCTTGTTATAATTCTCTCATAGAAATCCAAGATAACACTTTCATTTACCTCCTTCAATGTAACAGCTTTTACCCACCTTGTGAAATAGTCAGTAGTAGTTAATATCCATTTGTGTCTAATACTTGATGGAAGGTTGATCATACCAATGAAATCAAAGCCCCATTACGTGAAATGTTGGTCTACTCGAATACGATTCAATAGAAGGGCTGAAAGTTTCTATTTGGCTATAAAAAAGGCATATTGATGACACACCTTAGCCCAATGATAACAGTCCTTAAAAATACTAGGCTAATAGTAACCAGCCCTCATTGTCTTTGTACTTGTAGTTCTAGGAGAGAAATTACCTCTATCTATACCATTGTGAAAACTTTTTAGTAGTATGTCAAATTGACCACTATCAAAACACCTAAATAACATACCATTTGTGTCATTTCTAAAAATAACGTTATCAACAAGGCAATAGGGAATTGTTTGCAATATAAAGTATCTCCTTTAAGAATTTTTGAAACCATTGGGACACTCACCATTTTGAAGAAAACTGATGATGTCTCATGTTTAGCTTTAAACTAGTATGTGATTAGTTGGTTAGGGGTGAATTTGGTTGATTAAGACTTCTTATTTTTGCTCTTTCAAATCTGAAGATAAATGCCTTCATGATCCTTGTCCTCTCACCACATTTGTCACCTTGATGTCCACATCATACTCTATCACCTTTTTAATCTAGCCAACTCTCTTTTCATTGAGGTCCTTGCTTAGGAGAAACTCTTTGGTGTTAGGATGAGAAACCATGACACGTATCTTATTATTTGAGACCATGTGCCTAAATTTTTTCAATGCCCTTATCATTTTCAAATCATACTTCTCAACAAATGTATATCTAACCTCATAATCCTCTAATCCTTGGTTGAATAATGTAATTTGTTGCTCGACCTCTTCATCATTCTTTTACATGAGCATAAATGAAATTTTATCAAAGTTTAGGTTTAAGATATTAGGAGATTTTATGATAGTTTGCTTGATTGTCTCAAAACTACTCTTTATCTCCTTTGTCCAAGTAAAAACTTGGTTCTTTTTTAGCATGGCTATGATAGATTTTACCATAGCTACAAAGTATGGAATAAAGCTTTTAACAAAGTTTATTTTTCCCAAGAAACTTTATATTCCCTTCTTGTGTTGAGGTAAGGACAAGCCTAGGATAGCCTCAATCCTTTCAAGGTCAATAGACAAGCCTTCTTTTGAAATAATGTGCCCTAAAAGTTTACCTTCATGAACAACAAAGATGCACTTTTTTGGATTAAGGGATATGCCATACTCACTGCATCTCTCAAACACCCACCTTAGATGTTTCATATGATTAGAAGCATATTTTGAAAAGACATTTACATCATCTAGGTATATAAGTAGGAACGTATTGATCAAACCTTTAAAATCCATGTCCATTGCTCTTTGAAAAGTAGCTCCAGCATTGGACAAACCAAAAGGCATATTCTTTTAGGAAAAGGTTCTCCAATTTTTAGTAAAGGCTATCTTGAACTTATCCTCCTCATTTACCAATATTTGGTTGTAACCTAAATAACCATCAAGAAGAGAGAAGCATTTTGAACCTCAAATAACTTGCATAATTTTCTCCATGGAGGGTAGTGGTTAATGATCTTTGAGAGACACTCTATTAAGATCTTAAAAATTCATAGAAAGTCTAATTTATCTATTCTTATTTTAGATAGGTATAATATTAGCCACCCAAGTTGAGTGTTTGATAGGAAAGATAATCCTAGACTCAATTAGCTTGGTTAGATTTTTCTTCATGATTTCTTTTGTCTTAGGATAGATAGGCCTTTGATTTTTCCTGACTGGTTTAGCTCTAGGTTCTAGCTTAATGGTATGATGAGATAGACTTGGATTAAACACTTTCAATTATTTATACTCCCAAGAAAAGATGTCATGAAACTCTTTGCACTTTTCAATAAAAGCTTGCCTTTTGGGCTGAGAACATACCTTGCTAATTTTTAAAAGTTTGTCCTTGAAAATTAGGACTCTTTCATAGTTATCTTCCTTTGTTGACATGCTCACATTTCTCTCTTCTTCTAATCATCCTTATTTAAAAGACTCTATAATGTAATCAGCCCCTTAAGTATCTTGTTTGTATTTAGTTGAATGATTTGTACTTCATATTGATCATGTAGTCTCTTTTGGTTTCTTGAGGAGAAACCTGCCTCATTTTGCAAGAAGTGTGCAATGTGTTCATCACTTTCAAAAAAATTCCATGACACTTCATTATCTATAATATAAGGCCTCAAAATGATCTTGATATGAGACTTATCTTTCTCTTATCCCACATCAATAGCTATGTCAAACCGTACCCCTATGATAGCCAATTTGTCAGCATGTTTATCGAAATCCCTTGGTATGGGTTGTATGTTGAAGGCATGAAAGTATTCAAGTAGGTACCATACCCTATGCTTGAAGGATTTAAGGTATTCTTGGTTTTAGCCTAATTTCTTACTTGGTGGATGACCAGTTCACTATCTCCATAAACCTTTAAACTCTTGATTCCTCTCTTCTTTGCCCACTAGAGACCATGGACTAGGCCTTCATATTCTACCACATTGCAAGTGCAGCTACAATGGAATATATATGAGGAGTAATAATGATTATTTGATGGATAAACTAACATAATACTAGATCTTATACCTAATTTTCTTTGTGAACCATCAAAAAACATCTCCCATATGCCATCAAGTTCATGATCTTCATTAGTGAGTAAAGGAACGAAAACATCTTTCTCATATCTACAATAAACTCCCAAATTAGTCTCTTATATGAATGTATATGGATCAACCCCATGTTTTATAGTGTTTTAATTATCAATAAAAATATCAAAATACCTTCAAGGGGAGAGGATTCTTCACCATTCATGAGACCTTTTTCTTCTTTGTTGATTAGACAATTCTGACTTGAACTTGATTCCGTATATGGCTCGATATGAAACCTTACTAGGGGTTGTTTTCTTATAGTCACTTTGGTCCCATATCTTATTTTAAAATATATAAAAGACCAATTATTATAAATTATCCTCCTATTTTATTTATAAAATATCTTGATAAGTAGATAACAAAATGGGTTGGAAAGTCTACCACCACTACATTTTGTATAATTGGAAAACTTGGGTAATCATGTAAAAAGACCTTCAAATCTTTGACCAGTCCCACTATCTTAGTTGGAGTCCCATAAAGATACAATACACCCTTGCTATGTGGCTCATATTTTAATCTTAGATTTTTAGCCACCACTTTAGGCATAATGATGGTACTAGCTCCACTATCCATAATGCAATTATGGACCAGTTTATCTCCCATAACAAGGGTAAGATAGAAGGGTGAAGGATTTTCAGACTTGGTATAGGGATATAATACATGGCTTAGATCATTACTAATGGCTACATCATTGTTATTTAAAGTTTGAGGGGCTACATGAATGTTTGTAAGTTGTTCTTGCAATAGTTCCTTCTGACCAGGCATATGCAAGACTTCCCAAAGAGATATGATTATCTTGAAATTATTCAAAGAATCAATAATGTTTAGAGATGGATAATTCACATTTTCTTGGACTTTTGAAGGTAGAGAAGGAATATAAACCTATTATATTAAAGGTTTGACAATCCTACTTACTTTATGATTTTGTTAAGGAGCATGACTTGTAGCAGGAATTGAATTAGGAGTCACACCTTGTGGCCTTAGAGAGGCATCACTTGGAGTCAAATTTACTCATAGAACATCTCCTAGAGATCTCTTCTTGTCTCTTTCATTTTTTACAATTTTCATGCTTTTATTCAACATGTAATCATCCTTCACTTCAAATTTCATCATACCTATGCTTTGGTTGCTCCCTTCTTCATGATCATCCCTTTACATGAGGTTTACTTCTTCTAATATTATGTAGGGAGTAAATTATTCTTGTGTTGTCAAATCTTGGCTATATCCTCCATTAACATACATGAAATGACCTTGAGGCTACCCCTATTGGTCTAAATGATCCTCTCCTTGGACAAGATTAGCATGTACTAGAACAACTGCTTTAGGAGGAGTAATATTAGGATTATTTTTAACCTTGTCCTTTCCCTTGGTAATTATATTTGGGTGGATCTCTATATCCTTTTTTAGGATAATATTATGGATTATGAAGATAACTTGATTGGAATTGAGCTTGCTTGAGCTGAGCTCGTAATGACCAAATTTCCTCATCTTTATCCATAGCACTATCCACTTTCTTAAGAAGGCTCTTAGCTTGACATTGGCATTACGAATTTGAGATATGCTTGGATATTTAACTAAATTATGGGATAGAAATAGCATGGAAACTCTTGGAGGTAGCCTTCTATCCTGTATCAAGCTATTTTTAACTTCAATGTCTATCTCATATGCATCAGGCAAAGTGGATCCTCTCATAGATTGTAGCATCATTGCTACATTAGTACCGATACCTTTGAAATAAGTGGTAAACATAAATATTGGCTAAGGTATCATGATAAGAATCAACATATGCCATGTCCTTTGAAATATTTCATTAAAATCCTCGTAGATTCATTGGGACCTCTCTTTATTATGTTTAGTTAATGGATTAGTGAGGCATGGTCACTCTTATTTTTTAATCTTGCTACCAATAACTCTCTAAATCCATCCCAACATGTTATGTAACCCCCTTCCAATGTTCTATACCAGTCAAGTGCCTTTCCTTTTAGAGACATGGAAAACAACCTAATGGCTATATTGGCTTGGCTAACATTGTGAAAGTTACAAAATTTTAAGATGTCCCTATTATGTTCAAATGGGGTAATATAACCTTCCCCATTAAAACTAGGAAGGTTCTTGGTAGTATTTGGAGGGGTAGGGTCATATGCAGGAAGGTCAATTGAATTTTATGTGTTAAAGGTTGGGAAAGGGTTTTATCTATCCATTTCTCTTCTTTCCTCTTGATATTATACTTATTCAGTCTCCTCAACTTATTCTTATTCTTCTCCAAAACCTCCTTGCCTAAGATCTCTAAGTGAAAATAAAGGTTCAAGACTTTATTCTTCAAGAATAATTTCAACTAAAGGTGTTTGGACAAGAATCCTAGATGAACTAGTGAGGACCATAAAATAAAACATGGAAAACTTGATCTATAGCTAGGGATTCTTACCCTTTAGAGTTACCAAATGTTGTATTAAGAGTAAAAACTCAGGCTTATCAAGACCAACATTCACCTTGACATGTAAACAACTAGGAACTGGAGTCCCATCAAGCATGCCAAAATTATTGTCTCTGAATCTTGTACCCTAGAAGAGGGTGTTCAGGCCTCTTCTAGATTTGGGCAATGTTGGAACACTTCCAAGCATGTGGGTATACTTGTAATGGAAATGGACCTCTAGATTGAAAGGGCTAGATCCCTGTATGTATTTTTCAAGATAATCTCTATTTAAACCAGTTTATTGAAAGGAAAAGAGTTATATTTTGTATGAAATAAACCTATTATAATAATGGTGATGCACCAAATATTATCCTCCACATGAATGCCAAAACCTAGTGCATGATATAGCAGAATACATAGACCATTATCAAGCTTTAAATAATCTAAAACAAGTATTTCAACACAAAGGAGAGATGTGTAAAATGACATAAGGCAAATGAATTGAAAGGCAAACTTTGCACATTTTAAAATAGTAATACACATGCAAAAATTCAATACATTTAGACACACACTGTATGACTAGTTAGATCCAAATCTTTTGTTCAGGAATGAAGGATAAAGGATAGAAGGATGAAAACCATCACTTGTTGTCACTATATGTCTCTTACACACTCAAACAATTGCTCAAAACTTGAATAAAATAGACTAGTACTAATGCTTAAAGGTTGGACATGAAATCATTCCAGTAGGGTTTTAACATATGCTATCTGGATGCTTTTTCACTAGCCAAGGGGTTATATATATAGCACAAGATATGTGAGAGAAGGAGATACCTCTGAGCACTAGAGATAGGAATCAATATATCAAGAGTCATTATCTTCAACTGTAACCATCTTTGCCAATTATGCTCTTTTCAACCACATGATTGATCTATGTCATCTCAAGTGGTTACACTCTTGGCATGCTCTCTCAAAGATTCTCTTCCAATGTTCATGGTTAGTATAATTAAGATATTATTGGGAAAAGTCACAACATCAAAGTGGTTATCCACCTATTGTATATTTGTCACTTTTATTCTATTTAGCTTTATCCTTCTTCTTTGATTGGTCCTCAAGGAATGACTCAGATCCTGGTCGATCAATGGTAATATGGGAACTCTCTTACTACTTCGATAGATGAAGGATGCAAGCCCTTGGATATTCCTAAATCCCCTTATGTTTTAACACCAATGGTTAGCTCACTATCCTAAAATTTTATATTGGTGCAACTATCATTTCATTTGGACATTTCTTTTGGGTACACTTCCTTAAACAATTCATGCAGGTACTTTCCTCAAAAGAATTCCTATGGGCATTTTCATCAAACATTTTCCCCAAAGGATTTCCCATGGGCATGCTCTCCCCTTTGAATGGTCTATGTATTTTTAGGCCTTTGGAGAATGGCTTGTCAGAAGGATTATTGTAGACAAAAATTCCACAATAATTCTTTTAGACTTCCTACAAAAGTCACTTCTTTTTGGAATGATCCCTTTGGGCTTGGAAAGTGTCCCTTAGAGAACTCTTTTGAAGGACACTTTGAAGGGAAAAGTGTCCCTTTAAAAAAATTTGAAAGGCATTTGGGAAGGTGAAGTATCCCTTCTGAAACTTTTTGAAGGGTACTTTGAAGGCAAAGTGTCCCTTTGGAACTTTTTAAAGGGCACTTTAGAGGTAAATTATCCTTCAAAAAGTTTGAAGGGTAATTAGGAAGGCAAATTGTCCATTCAAAAAGTTTTCAAGGGTACGTAGGAAGGCAAAGTGTCCCTTTGGAAATTTTTGAAGAGCACTTTGAAGGTAAAGTATCCCTTCAAAACTTTTTGAAAGGCACTTTGGAGGGAAAGTGCCCCTTTGGAAAGTTTTTAAGGGCACTTGGGAAGGTGAAGTGTCGCTTAAAAATTTTCTAAAAGGCACTTTGAAGGCAAAGTGTCCCTTAAAAATTTTCCAAAGGGCACTTTGGAGGGAAGTGTCAATTCAAAAAATCTCTAAAGGGCACTTTGAAGAGAGAAAGTGTCCTTCACAAAAGTTTTGAAGGGCACTTTGGAGAAAAAGTGGCCCTTTAGAAAAGTTTTGAAGGGCACTTTAGAGAGATAAAGTATCCCTTTGGAAAAATTTTGAAGGGTACTTTGAAGAGATAGTGGCGAGAGACCCTTCATAAAAGTTATGAAGGGTAACTTTCAAGAAAACACCAAGGAAGAGAATTTTTTTGAACTGTTTGTCTGAGACAAAAATTCCAAGACAAAAAGGCTGAAATGATTCCCATAGGGAAGACAAGGAGAGAATTTTTTCAAAAATTTTGTCTGAGACAAAATCTTGAGACAAGAAACTTGAAAGAATTCAAAATTTGGGCAAAAGACTGAAAGAAAACTTTGAAAATGTTACACAAAATATCTAAAGAAACAAAACAAAATAACCGATCTTTACAAGTGAGTTAAAATAGACAATTGGACATCAAACTTATCCAAAAGAAGCTACAAAATAAGGTATGAAATTTGGCTAACATAAACCTAATGTGTAACATAGGTATATGTTCCTAAGTGAACTCAGCTTCAAAGCAAAGTTTATGAAACCATGTCAACTGGCAAGATTTTGATTTATTTTAATTTTACATGGGGTTTATTTCATACAATAGGGATGTTGTGATTTTTTTTGTAGTTTTGAATTTTTTTCATTGATTTTGATGTACATGCATCGAATAGATGATTTTAATAGGGTGATTAGTGGTCAATTTAGCTATGGACAAATTTGGTAGGATGAAATGAGATTTATCTAATCCATTAAAAGGGTACCAACAAACTTGGTAGCTAATTGCATTTCAACATGTAGGTAAGAAATTAATATTCATCTAAAAACAATATAAAAGGTAGTTTTCATTCTATTAACCATCATTCTTTGACAAGCTTTGGGTGGAAGCGAAATTTTTTAAATGAAAAGAAAACTTGGAGGAGAATAGAGGAAACTGGGAATAGTTACATATGAGTTAAGATATTTTTGACCTTTTTTTTTGAGGTTAAGATCTGAGTTTGAAATATAATGCTTTTCATGGAAAGTGGAAATTTCCTTGGTTACTTTGATAAAGATGTGTAGTTGAGTTACATGTAAATGAAGCATACAATTAGAAATATGTTGTAGTTTGATACACAAAATATGTTTGAGTTTATTTTCAATTAAAAAAAATTATTTTTAGAAATACTTTTGTATTGATACTATTTTCATGTTTCCAATTTTGATATTTGACTATTGACATAGTTTTATTATTCCATAAAAGTTTTCAATGTGATTGCTATAGGTTTATATGTGCAAAATAATTTTGGTTTTGGTGGAATATAAGACATTTTGGGTATTTGTCCAAATTTCTTAAGCATTGATTTTATATCCATAATTGTTTTTGTTTGACACTTATATGCATGTTTCCATTTTGAGATTTGAATATGTTTGTTGGTTTTTAAATTTTTATATAAAAAAATTAGTTTTGACTTTAGAAAAATGTGCTGGTATTTTGGGTTGTCAACAGAGTTCATGAACATTGGTTTTCTTTTCACTATGGTTTAATATGGTTTTAAATGGTACATTGAATGACTTGTAAGTTGATTTTTGGTTTTTGAATGATGGATGGTGTTAGGTTTTGAAATAATATTTTATTTTTTCTCTCAAATGTAAAAAAATGGATCAGTAGATGTTATAAGGTTATGCCATAAACTCAAGTAATTATTTGTATTTTATGTATGAAATTTGTGGTAAAGGAAAATAAGTTCATTGACAAGTATGATATCAATTGTAGAATGGAAAAATTATTTCGATATCTTAGTTCTTGTTTTGTGTTGTTATATTTTACAAATTTTTAAATGGTTATTGTAAAATGATTGTATATTTTTCAAATATTTGAAGTTTTTCAAATGGAAGTATGAATGATTTGAAGTCTTGCTTGTATAAGTTTTATCAAGCAAGATTATAAATGTTATGCTACTCAGAGATTAAACATTCAAATTATCTTTTGATATGAACTAGAATATATTGGTGGCTCTATTTTTTTTCTTTTTTAGGAGATTATAATGGTTGCAGTCATATTGTTGATTTATTGACTTTATATTCAGAGATGGTAAATATGCTTGTAGTCAATATTTTTGATTTATCATCATTAGATAGAAATATGGATTGATATGATGTATTTAAAATTTAGTTGAAAATAGAAAGAATTGGTTATTTATTCACTATAAAAATGAATTGTTGATTGGATGATATAATATGTGGTGGACATAGGCACTTGGTTTTAGGTAGAATATAGTAAGGTTATATTTGACATGTGTCAATTTTTGAATGAAGTGATTATTCAACATGTGAATATGGTCAAAAATTTTGGATGAAATCTAAGAATCATGTAGAAGGTATTATGATTTGATGATTTTTTGAAATATAATAGGTGTATTTGACCAACATTGAGTTTTGATATAAGTTGTATAATATAAATTTCAATCTCATTTATTGAAATTTATGAAAGAATTCTTCCTTAGAATCAAATATGGCATAATGTATTTGGTTTGATGTATATCAATTGATATTTTTCAGTACAAATAGTAATCAAGGTTTGTTTTACTTCAAATTTTAGTAAGATGTCAGGCTAGACTCCACCTCATTCTAATAAATCACGTGATGATATTTATGAACATAACTAGAAATGGCATAAAGAGGACATACCTCCACAAATATTTGTTGTTAGAGACCAAAAATTCATGGTCAAAAGGAATGGTAGGGTTATTTCTATACCCTATAACTATGGGACACAGATGTCAATCCATTTTGATGCATCAGACCCCACCTTTTAGAATGTTTTGAATACTTTATGTTTGAATCCTATAAATAATTGAGGATGGAGAGGACCTCCTTGGAGAGATAATTCTCATAGATGAGGAATTCTAATTAGTTCCTCCAAACATATCCATATTACTTTACAATCTGATTAGAATCTCATTCATTGCCATTCTCCTCAGTATTGAGAACCTATGCCTCAAAATGATTTACAGTTGATTAGAAAATTACATTCCCAAGTTGTGTTATTAAATACTAAGAATCCATCCCCTAAAATTGAAAATGTTGTTATAGGTTATTTTAAGTTAATTTTTGTCTATTTTACTTCACATATATTTGAGTATGAAAGGATAGTTCCTTTGAAATATACGAGGCAAGAATTCAGTCCTATAGAATCTCATGTGATCACTAGCATGGTTAAAAAGGTGAACTTAGAAGTTGATGATGAAGATAATGAAGATGACACTAAATTGGTAACTTTTTCAATTAGGCTAGTGAATTAAGCTAAATATGTGATAGATAGGGGTCATCCATTGATTGAAATGTTTTTTGATACAAAATATTTATGGATGGCTTATTAATCTATGTGGTGGATTTTGATATTTTTTGATACTTTGATCATACTTTAGTATTATGATGAAAAGTAGATGGATAGATAAGTTATGTTATTGTATTTAATATTTTAAGATACTTTATCATACTATATTACTTTGATGATACATATTTATTTTTGACAGTTGACAATAGTTAAACTTTTATAGTAGTTGATATTTTGATTTTGAACTTATATTACTAAATTTAATGGAATAATTCATATGGATATAATGTTTTAGATTGAGGTAAAAGCAGGTTTTGAAGGGGCCCCGAAACCCTATTACAAGGAAAGAAAGAAAGATCATCCAAAACCACAGGCAAAGCCTTAAAACTACTACAAGGAAGTAGCAAAAATAGGTTTTCAATGGACCTGAAACCACCAGAAGTACTTCTAGTCAAAACCCAGATTTAACAGAGATCTGGTTTCACCAAAGGCATAGGAATACAGAAAGAAAACAAAGAACAGGACTAGTTTCTAAACCAAAAAGAAGAACCAGATTATTCATCCAGTTCCAATATCATTTTCATAGTTTCTTTTCCTTTCATAACAGTATCCTGAGTAGTGGTTGCCGCCAGCATGGCTCCTTTTTGTGTTACCTTCTTTCTAGCACTTTGTCTCATCCTTTTGCTGGGTCCCTCCAGGGCTTTGGTCTCCTCATTGGCTCTTTTTCCTATATTGATAGCAGCAGCACAAATATTGGACGTAACTTCTTCCATTTTCGTTCTGTTGTCCTTAATAAGTTCCCGAATGTTATTTTCATAGGCTTTGAGCTTGACTGGGATCTCCCTTATCTGATTTTCCATATTGTTTACTTTGTTCCATATTGCTTTCAGGGAATCTTCCATAGTTTCCACTTTCCTCTTGAGATCCATAATCTCCCTACACGTCCAAGAGTCGAATTGGGAAGATGCCTCTGCTTTACAATTAACCCAAGTCATGGGTGTGTGTGTTTCATCATTCTATTTTTTCCCTCTCCATTCCTCAGAATTTTTATTGGGGCTGTTCCTGGCTTCTGCAAAGATATCCTCTCAACTCTTTTGTTCCCATTCTTTAATTCCAGTTTGAATTTCCATATTCGTGTCTTGATTATCATCCTGACCTGAAGTTTCCTTTTCATTCATTGAAGTTGGGTCCTCAACAGGGTCATCCTGGACAAATTCATCCTCCGACCCTTTCTGGTTTTCCTCTGTATCTTCAGTTCTATTTGTAGAATCCTCCTCAGTGTTGATATAATGTTATGTGTATTCAATTTTGTTTAAATTGCTTCAGTCATATTATGTTTAGCATAATTTATTTATTTAAGTGGTATTAATGACTAAGGGCCCCCACCAATTTAGATTTTATCTTCAATCATCTATTAATATTTTATTTTGACCTTATAAGACTTATTTAAGTATTAAATATAAAATTAAGTTATAAATTAATTAAGTTTATTTAAAAATCAATTAGACTTAACTAATAACTAACTAAAGTCATTTATAACTTATCATTCAACTATCTCTTAAGGAGATTATTATAATGGAAGATCGAAGTGACATATCAGGGGAAACATTACATAGGTATACTTAAAGACTATGAATTGCTTCAAAGTTCATTCATTATACTCTTTGTGTAACATCTCTGAGGTAGTATAACTTTTTCAAATATACTAATGACACATTCTCTAATGGTTAAGTAATATGCTTAATTATCATAAGAATATTTAGATTTCTTATTTAATTTATAAATCGATTATTTGAAGGCTATTAGGTTTAATATGTTATGATGATTGTAGATATGCATTCATATGAATATAATCCAAATTACTTGGTCCAAATAATAATTATTACATCATTGTGTGTGACATGTTATTGATCCATTCAAATTGTATTAGTTGTCATATCAAGGAATTTTTTGAATTGAAAGACTATATCTCACTAAAAACTCTTTTATCTCTATTAAATTGACTCTTATTAATGACTTACAAATTTGTTTGTAGTTTATTTAGTTATTTTTTAGTTTATGTTTTCATTCTAATTCTGGTTTTATATATTTTTGAGATTAGACTGGTTTATTTATTACTTTCTATTTAATTTATTTAGTTCTTAGTTTGTTCTTACTTTATTACTTATCATTTGTTTAATAATCTTTAATTTTTATTTTTATATTTGTTTAGTTGGTTTGTGTTTTATTTTATTCTAATTTGTTTATTTGATATCATAACCTTGTTTTAAGCTTACTTTAATAGTTTATGTTTAGTTTAAGTAGCTTTCATTATATTTTATCTATTAAGATTTAAGTGTTAGATCATTCTATTCTTTTTCTTAGATTTATTTTAGTTTTAGATTTAGTTTTAAGTGATATATTAAGATTAATTTATTATTTTCTGTTATTAGTAGTTGTTCTCTCTTCTCTTATTTAAATTAGTTTTCTGTTTACTATAGTTTATTTTTTCTTAAGTAGGTGCTTGATTAGTTATGATAATTATTATTTCTATTTAATTATTTGGCCTTCATTGTCTATTATTTTACTTATCTTTTGGATCTTTTTGTTTCCTTTCTTTTGATCTATTTTGAGCACAATGTGAATATCAAAATATTATAGATAATTTGATAAAGCAAATATCTTATAAGGAACATAAATCTTTCCTTAAAGAGACTATCTTATCTATAGGTTTTATCTATCAGATAAGTTAGATTATATAATTATAACTTATTTCCTTCATTTGATTCAAATAGATATTTGGTTTCTAAAATTATAATATAATATTCTTCGGCATTTGACGTACTTATTATTTCTCAAAAAATATAAAAACCCCTTACACATTTAAGATCCTTTATGATCTTTTCGAATCTAACTATTAAAATAATATGATTCCATATTAACCTTCATAATAGGTTAAAGGGTTGCTTCATTGACATGATAATTTTGATCATCAACAAATTTGGTGACTCTGCTAGGGAGTTTTTCAGAAATCTTATTGTTTTTTTATATTTTATTTTTGTCCATTAGAGGTTCTCCTCCTATTACTCAACCCTTGATTGATGTTGCTAATGACTAGGTTGACTTTGATTTTAATCTAACTCATTTTTCATGGTATAACAGACCTTATGATTTGCCTCATATTATTGAAGTTATTAACAAATAAGTAGTAGTAGAAATCAACAAAGTAATATCAAATATTTCATGTGAGACACAAAGTCATATTTGAGAAATAGAAATCAATGAAGTAGTAGCAAATATTTTAGATCCTTAATTACCTTTTAGACCCTAATTATTATACTTTTATGATTCTATATTAACCTTCATGATAGGAAAAAAGTTTGATTCATTGATGTGATAATTTTGATCATCAACAAAAACTTTTTGTTTTAAAAATAAGGATCTAAATCCTCATTGTATACTCATGACTCATCTTATTGCTTCAAATCTTCTTGATTAAATGCTTTTCCTAGGATGAATGGAAGAGAATTCTTAGGATAAGATATTCCTTTCTTCTTTTTCCATTTCATCTTGGGTCTACCATGGGATTTAGGTGATCTAGGTAGTTTGGTAACATGGAAGGCATATTCAATACTATACATGTCAAACATTTGTCATGAATATTGAAATGGGATAAATTTAATGAATGGAAGGGTAATTATGAAGAATAATCAAGGGTATTTGGTTTAAATAATTATATTAAGGTGGCTTAGACATTATGTACTTGTCCTTTTTTATGGTATTGGTAGTACTAGGATAATAAGTATATTGATGACCTTCTACTTATAGATGTTTAAAATAGTAATATGGTTTTAAATCCCTAGGAATAATAACCTCCATTTTATAATAATGAAACTCAATACATTGATAGAGTGTAGAGGTAATTGAACACATCTCATGAATCTATGGACAACCAAGAAGGATATTATATAGTAAGTCAAGTTCCATTACATGACATAAGGTACTATGGATAATAGGCCCAACCTAAATGGGCAAGAAAATTGTGCCTACTAATTGTTTCTCAATATTTCATACCCCTTGATAGTGATGGTATCATTCTTGAGATCTATCATAATATATCCCATATGTTGGACTAACTTCAATGGAATGATATTAAGGCTAGATCCATTATCTATAAGTACCCACTTGATTTTTTGGTGAACAATTGTAACTTCAATATACAAGGAGTTAATGTAGGAAGAAATAATAAATGAGATAGAACTTTTATGAAATATTAGTTTTGAACCAAGATACAAGTGTCCTACCAATGCTTTAAATTTATCTAATGAAATATTGTTAAGTGCCTAAGACTAGCTCAAGAGTTCATAGAAAACATCTTTATGGAGATGATAATTACATAAAATATCCAAGATGCAAATTTGTGTTGGTGTATTATTAAATATATCCACAAGATCATAATGCTTCTTTATAGGTGCATACTTGAGTTTCAATTGATCTGGAATTAAATTAGAATAATAATTTGGATTAGGATCAACAAAGGAAATTATAGGCCCTTGAAAGATGGTTTTATGTTGTCGAGTTGTGATAGCACAATCTTGAGTGGGAAAGAAACACAAGAATTGGGATTAGAATAAATAGGTCCTAGAATAATAACTCGATAATGAGGATCACAGGAAGGAGAAAATCCTAAGATAGATGGACCTAATCCTAGAATAGAGGGATTTACTTGTTGGTTATTATTAGAATAGGAGCAAGGATTGATCATGATCATAGCTATGTGATGTTTTATGATATATCCCACTACATTGTAATCATAGCGGTAGCATGATAATAAAAATTATTGGCTTGGGAAGCCTAATTCTGATTATGATTTTTATTTTATTGATGTTGTTGATGTTCATGCTGATTGATATTATGTTGAGGAAAGGGATTTTTATAGATCCCCATATTCTGACCATAATTAGAAGATGATGTATTGTTTAACTTAATTTCTAATATTTATAGCATGTCTTAGATGAGATGTCAAATTTCCACACATATATGAATTTCATGACCTTTGAATTGATTATATTCACAAATTTCATTATCCCTATACCACTCTAGTTTAGGTTCATCTTCATAAAAGGGTTTAGTATTTGGCCAACCAATCATATCTGTAGCAAGTAGTTTGTGAAATACATTCTTAATGGGATATCTCAAATTAGAAAATGGTCTTTGATTAAAATAATTCCTTGGAGGATGTTTCCTTTGTAAATGAAGTGGTTACAATTGAGGAGCCTTTTGTATTGGTGGTGATTGTATTGTTTGAACATATCTAGATGTTGTAACTCTATTACCAACCATATTTTTTATTACGGTTAAAAGGCTTGGGATTATCTACCACATTTTTTGGATTTGGAATGGAATTTTAACTTTAATTATAGTTCTAATTTTGAGACTAATTTTGAGAATTGATAATAATCAATCCTTATCAATGAGATCTTTCTCTATTTGGACACCCTTATTAATAACATCATAAAAATTATTTGGACACTATAATCTAAGATTAAGATGTAGTTTTGAGTTTAAATTCATCATGAATATGTTTGATAACTCAATATCAGGAAGGGAATGTGTAAATATACTAGCCAATGCTCATCATCTTTGAAGATAAGTAACAAAGCTCTCACCTCCTCTTTTTTTGATAGCACATAGGTCAAACATGGTTAACTCATGTTCAATGTTATATGAAAATTACTTAATAAAATTATTTTATATGTCATTAAAATTTGTGATAGAACCTTTTGGGAGGTGTGTCAACCATTCCAAAGTAAGACCATCCAAACTTTTTGAGATTGAGTGAAGTAGGAAATTGGTGTCATAGTTTACTTCTTGGTAAGAAAAAAGAATAGGCTTAAGTGCTCTCTTGGGTCACCTTTTCCTTTATATTTTTTGAATTTAGGAATTTAAAAATGTTAAGGAAAAGGTATCTAAAAAATACTTAAATCAAATGGATATGAAAATATGTGATCTAACTTGTATTTTCAATTTTGACTCTAAGATTATTTCATCCTTGATAGCCTATAATTCCTTGGAAAATAAGTTATTTTGGGGAGTAGGTGGGGGATTATTTGACTAAGAATGGAATCTTGTTTTTATTGTATTTATGGAAACTATTTTCCCTAACTAATTAGAATTTCTCTCTATATTTCTAGGATTTAACTGGTTAGGTGGAACTTAGTATTGGTTTTGATTAGAAGAGGGAATGGAAATGTGTTGCTACATAGGAATAAATTGGTATTTATTATGATTAGAAGATGGAATGGAAACGTGTTATGTCATAAGAGGAAGTTATTATTTTTTACTAGGGAATTATTATTGAGTGATGGGAATTTATTATTGAGTAGGAGCAACTTGTTGGACAAAAGGAACTTATTTTTGTGTATTAGATCAAATCTAATGAGTATTAAAGGGAATGTTATAATAACTATTTTGGGGAATATGGGAAGTAGAATGAATATTCTATGTCTCAATAGGAACCTATTGGAAATGATTTGAACTCTATAATTATTGAGAGGGAATTTACTCAAAAGGTATTAAAAATATGGGATTGCTAAAAACTTGGTGAGAATTAAGTAATGTTTATTGGAGATTGTGTATAACTAGTTGTAAATAATATTCAGGTATATGTTCTTCAAGAGAAATAAATGTCTCAAAATTAAGCAATGGGTTAAATAATGAATCCTTTTCTTAATGTTAAAGTAGAAGATCATAAACTAGAGTAAGTAAAGAGGTGGCAAGGTCACTAAAAGCTTTACCAACTTGTTGTAATAGAGCTAAAATACTAGGCAAAGCTTGGGGAGAAACTACAAGTAACTCCTTCCCTTTCCTAGACATTTTTATGATTATCGATATTTGAATAATTGAAGGACCATGACTATAGGAGCATATATAATCATTCTAATTGATAATTTTTATAGTATTTTATGGTTGTGATTTCTCAACCTAACGTAAAGTTTCTATGGGAAAATCAGGAGGGACCTTAACACCCATCTCTAATAAATGCAAAAAGACTTCATCTCTATTATCAAATAATTCTTGCTCAAATTGAGTTTGAACTACATCATAGGTAAGTGGCACTTTTTTTATTTAGGTTGGTGAACTTTCATATCATATGGATTCATATAATCCTCTTGATCATGGGGATAATTGGGTTGATATATGAATGGGTTTGTTTGACCTTGAGTCCAATCATCATCATAAGTAGCATTATAAGCCACACTGATTCTTTTGTAAAAAGGCATATTAGACTTGAATATGGGATAGACCTATATGGGAATGGGGAAAAATGATGTTTGAAAATGACAATAAAGCTTTGAAATTGAACATATTTGATTTGAACACAAGAAAATGGTATCAAGACCAAAAATTTTGGCTTAACCAAATTTGATTTGAAGTGACCTCAGAACTAGAAACTTAGAAAAATGACTAGAATAAGTTTAAATTCACACAGACAACATAATGGTACAATTTCAAATAAGAAAGGTGTAATTTTGAACACAGTTGGACACTTGATGTATAAAGGAATAATTTTAACCTGGCGCATGGACAAAGTAACTCTTTTTGTGTAGGTATGGTTTGACAATGTCATGAACTTTGGTTTTGACTTTGTTTTATGAGATTGTTTTATGAATACAAATGTGGTTTTGACATGATAATCAATAATCAAAACAAAAGTATTATAAATAGATTTAATTAACTAACATAGGTGTACACCACATTCATTGAATATTCAATTACTCACCTTGAGAGAGGATTAAAAAAATTAAGATTCATTAAAGAAATTAATGTAATTATTGGTGGTGTTTTAGTCCCACCCTTCACTCAAAAGGTATGTATGAGCAAGGAAATATTTAAAGGGGTTGTTAACATTTACACCCATGTATCAATTAATGATCCAAGATAAAAGTGGTATCTAAGAAGTAATCCAAGATTAGGTTATTCATGAGAGGGTTTTGTCACTTTGTAACCACTTAATCACTAAGAATCTCAATGAAGTGCTACCAAATTTGGGGTTTGATTAAAATTTTATGTGAATTTATAGATGGTCCCTATATATAACCCATAATAGATAATAAAAGGGCACAAGTCTATCAATGAATAAGTTTAATCTTATTTTTAATATTTCTCCTTTTGATGGTACCACACCTTGCCCTTGAGTATTAGAAATAACTCCCTAGGGTTCAATCCTCACATAATGATGTGCAAGCATAAATTCAAGTCTTCATAGTGGAAACACTCCTTAATTTGTATACCCTACTAGATAAATGGGGTTTGGTACAAATATTGGACAATTATGTCCCAGTCACCATGCCCTAAAGACTTGTGAGAAGGTGATGAAATACACCCTGCATATCTAAAATAAAAAGGAAGGTATTTCTATTCTAATTCACACATTTCCCATTAAGGACGAGTGAAGATCATAGTAGACAAATCTTAAGGATTAAAAAAAATAGGAACCTTGAATTTTTGAGTGACCCAAAATTGGAGAGTATACACATAAAATATCCTCAAAAAATACTCAAGCAATAAGAAGAAACAAGAAAACTCATACAAAATGAAAAATCTTGGAAAATAAATAAGTTTTCTTATAACCCAAATGAAATGTGAATTCTTTCTAAGACACTAAATTTAATGTGAGTAAATAATGTATTTTTTTGAATAAATCACCACATCTTTTTTATAAATTTCAGGAAAAAAAGTAAGTAGTTTTGTTTGGTGAGTCTTTGAAAAGCAAAGGAAGTTGATTTTCTACCTTTTTTGACACAAAAATGAATTCACCATTTATCAAGACCAATTTGATAATTTTAAAAACCTACAAAGAATAGAAAATAGAATGCAAAAAATACAAACAAATGTGATTTCATGGATTAGCAGGAATAATTTCATCAAATAGTAAAACTTTGTTGATAATAAAAAAATTTCACCAATAAGCAATAAACCAGACTATGATATATCTGAGAGTGATTTTGTCAATTCTTAGACAATGTTGTTGATTCCCTTAATGATTTCATAAATATTTGAATGATTTATTTGAATATAAAAATACTCACAAGTAGAACAAAGAAGAAAATTAATGAATAGAAACATTTTCACCAACTATTAAGTTAATTTCACAAATTAACATGTCAATTTTATTGAAAGATATGTCAATTTTACCAAAATATAAGTTAATTTCATTGAAATAGTGATCAATTCATTGATTAGTAATAAAATAAACTCATTAATGATTTCATCAATTTATTAATGAATTAAACATATTGCTTTATTGATTTCACTAATTTATAGATGATTTTGTCAATTATGAAACCTATGTAAAAAGATTAGAAAAAAGATGATTTTGCCAATTACTAGATGATTTCATTGATTAATATAAAAAAGAAA
The DNA here is from genome assembly GCA_037957365.1 of Torreya grandis. NCBI lineage: Eukaryota > Viridiplantae > Streptophyta > Pinopsida > Cupressales > Taxaceae > Torreya > Torreya grandis. Next base: position 903,536 of record JARHVA010002749.1, read on the forward strand.
TGTTTTCACCATTTTCACAAATCAAATTTGATAATACATGGAAATAGAATATAGTGGAAGTTATTAACATAAATGATCTAATTTATTAGATATTCTTCACAAGAAGACTGCTAAAGAGGCTCAAATTGAAGGTGTGGGTTATGTTAGGAATGGTAAAAACATTCCATGAGCCAATATTAGAAGATTTATCAATAATAACATCACAATAGCTACTATATTCTAAATATGAGAATGATATGAAGCTAGTAAAAGGCACTTGCTTATATAGGTAAGGCAGAATATAAACCAAGCTAATCTAACCAATGTAGGATAAAACCACAAATAGTGTCAAATAGTGCACCTAGTAATCATGAGCTAAAGATAGGTAAATAATCTAATCTAACACCCACCTTCAAGTGAAACTAAGGGATAAAAATATTCAAAAATAAAGTGGCATATGCACAGTATGAGTCCTGATAACTAGGCTTGATAAGGTACTCATGTACAATATGTATCCATGAATAAGGAAGAAAACCCATAGGAACAAAACTCCCCACCCAAAATGATCTGATACTGAAGCTATTGATACTCCATGTTGAGATCATAAGATGACCAATGTTGATGTTGATATCCTCAGCTAGAAGCCTGTAGAATCTCCATTTACATCGAATAATGTTTCTTCCTTTTGGAAAAGGAAGAACATGAATGGTGTACTAAAAGTCTATCCATTCCATAATGGAAGATAAAAGAGGAAACAATACAAAGATCTCTAAATCATGTCCAAATATGAAGTGTGGCATAGGTTTGGTAAGATCTTGCATAAGAACTAGAGGTAATGCCATGAAAATGAATAGATCAAAAGAAAGACATGGAAAATTCACTGAAATAATGTCCATGGGAAGTGGATCAAAATAATCAACAAGTTTACTTTCAATAAAACTAGCAAATTCCTACGTAGTAATAATCTATGGTGGCTTAATATCCTATATATGAACAAAGGTAGATTCTAAAAATAGACATCCCAAGTCTGTATAAACTCATATCATAGAGGTGGATCAAAAAAGAAGAGAAATATCCATTAGGAATGTGTCATTATAAGAAACTATAGTAGGAGGAGAGAGTACATCATCAAAAGATAAAACATCACTGATAGGAGGAGAAAGAGATTGAGAATCAACATCCATGTCACCATCAAAATCCTCACTAATAAATGGGGAATAAAGTGGAACAGAAGTATGTGGAGTAAAATAGGGTGTAAAAGACCCAAAAGACTCAGTATCCTTCTCAAATGAGGCTATAATCGCATCCTAATCTTCCTTAGGTGATGTGGCATCCAAATATGAATGTGCAAGATGTCTAAAACATTGAGGTGAATCAAATGAAGAGCCTCATCTTTCATAGATTCAATCCAGGAAATTTCTTCCTCATCATTGAAATTAGGAAGATCACCAAGTACCAATCTCCAAATACCTTTTAGCTAAAGGTGTATCTTCATTTTGATCTTCCGAAGGGTGTAATTTGAGGATGTGAGGGGATCCATTATCTAAATGCAAGTAATAAATTGAGAAGAAAAAATAATAATCCCCTAAAATAAAAACTTCAATTCAAATGACAATGAACAAACCCCTCCCCCCAAAAAGTGTAGGCCCCCCTAAAAAACATATATTAAAGGACCCCCCACCAATGTGGCACTTTATAACATAGTGAATTTTTATAATTTTATGACACCGTGTGATGGAAAATAAAAAAACATGAACTTTTGAAAAAAATAGTACTCAAATTCAAATTACATTTCAAAAGTTATAAGTGTTTTAATTTCCCATAAAATGCATCAAAAATAATTAAAAAACACTATGATTTGATTTTGGAAGCCAAATCAGAAATAAACATATTCATGTAACCACTCCTTGGAACCAAAATTTTATCATGGACTTAGAAAAATCAATGGAAGTGAAAAAAAAAATTTCCAAGTTACCATAGAAAGCATGCAATCAAGTTTTACTCTCTTTAAGCAAAAAATACAAGTTATTACACAAAAAAATAAAGTTTTTATAATTGTGAAAAGAAAAGAAGGTGGAGATAGTTATTTGTGGGCTCCACAAGCAGAACCAAGTCAAAGCTTGTTGGAAAAGAAAACTCTAAGGTGAAAAAAGTGATATATGGCACCTTTTAAAGGGTCCAATGACAAATTAGATGAAATCTTGTAAAGAAAGATTAGATTTTTTATCCTTTTCCAATGCCAATCTACTCTCCCAATGTAGCAACAAACTCAGTAGAAATCTTTATCTAATGCAGCAGTAAGCAAAGGTGAAATGCCAACTTTAATGCAACTAGTCTAAGTCTTCAAAAAGGACAAAATATAAAGTGTGAAGTGTGACACTAGGATGAAAGGAAGTATTCCAATTCCAAGTGTCTACAGATTTGAAAAGTGCTAAATATAGTCCTCTACAGATATGATAACATAGATTTTGACAACTCAATAATAAAACAATATATCTTAATGCTATAAAATGATGTTAAGCTTGTAAAACAAAGATGATATCATATAATAAAGTCTAATATGATGCTAAACATGAAAATATTATAGTAAATCTAATAAAAACACAATGCCAGCAGTGGTCAATTGGCAGCAACAAAAATTTTAGTGCCAAGGTTTAGATCTGAAAGAAACACAAAACTAAAGACCAGGTTTGTAAACTTTTTTCTTCTCTTTTTACCAATCAAATCTCTTCCAAACTCCACAACAAGACTTTTAGATCTAAAATCTTTAGAATAAGTGCAAGTTTCTAAAAGAGACTTGATACAAATAATTTTAGCACTTTTGTTTAATGATATACTTCAAAAAAATAACTCAATTTTGAAGAAAAACTAAGATTATCATAAAAGATACATCAAAAGTGTTTCAATTCTAAGTATGAGAAAGTAAGTTGATAAGATCTTCATGCTTGATAAAAAAAAATAACTTGCTAAAACAAATCTTAGCTACCATAATTAGATCTTAAAATCAAAAAAAATCTTAAAGTTAGATCTCAAGTAAACTAAGAAACAAATCTAATGCCTAGAAGATATTCTCTTTGAATTACAAGCTAAGGATGGTTGGAACTTCATCAAGGGTCTGGTACCATGTTAGAAATGGTAAAACATTCCATGAGGCCAAGATCAAAAGAGTTCTCAACAAGAACATCACAATAGCTACTATATTTAGAATATGAGAATGATATGAAGCTAGTATAAGGCACTTACTTATATAGGCAAGGCAGAATAGAAACCAAGCTAATCTAACCAATGTGGGATAAAACCACAAATAGTTTTAAATAGTGCACCTAATAAACATGATCTAAAGATAGGTAAATAACCTACTCTAATAGGTTGAGATTCCCATAAAGCATGTCATATGTGTCCATAAGATTCTTCACAAGTAATATTTTCATAGATCTTAGCTAAGCCTATCAAAAACCAAGTAAATAAAAAATACTTGAACATAAGACCTCATGAGCATACTTGAACGTTTTTTGGAGCTTATATTTATATGTGATTGGCTCTAATGTAGTGTCAATATGTCTTTATCAATGCTAATTCATGTTGATACATCTCCTTTGAAGCTATGAACTATTTAAATTTGATCAAGAATTGAAAAGGTGATGCACAAAGGGACTTGGGAATTTGTCATCACTTCATTATATAACTTGAGCATGTTGAATTACAATACAAAGATGTATATCTAAATAAGTTAGGATCAATTGGAAGCCTTCATCTTGAAATCAAGATAAATGGTCACAAATGAGTCCACATGGATCAGCACATAGATCATTAATGTGATCCCTTCATCTTACTCAAGATGAAGGGTGGAGGACGATCTTTGAAAATATCAAAGTAGGATTAATATAAAATGTTCATCTTGTTTCAAAGATGAAGGATGGATAATTCTCCTTATAATATCTTTGTGAGATTCCATTTATACCCTTCATCTTGTTCCAATATTAATGGTGAAGAATCATTCCCAAGAAGGCATATGGATCACCAATGTGGGGCCTTCATCTTGTTCCCAAGATGAAGAGTTTATAATGATCTTAAACTATATCATAATATTCATTAATGGCCCTTCATCTTATCTCCAATATTAAGATTGGAAAATAATCTTGTATATTAATTCACTTATTAAATTGGTTAGTTCACAACAAAATATTCCAAATGATCTCAAGACCCTTTCTTGAATGAAGATGCCCCTTGGATGGAAAATAATAAATAATTAATTGAAAGGAAATTATAATTTTATTTGTAATATAAATATAGTTTATAAGAATGATTTAGAGAAGATATAATTAATTGCATTAATTGATTAGTGAAAGGGAATTAGTGAATTGACTAAAATAGAATAATTGACTAGAGAAATTGATTAGAATGATAATTGAAAAAATATAATCTAGTAAATTATCCCACCTAGAGATGTCCTAAGGAGAATTCAAACATGTATATTAGATGAATAGATGACTTTGGACCAGATTGTGTTAAATTGCTTAAAATCATTCCATTTTATAATTTTGACATAAAAGTGATAAAAATGGAGTGTCTACAAAAGCTGGTATCCCTTAACACCATTTGGGCAACCTACAAAGATGCAAGGCTTACTCTGAGGTTCTTTAGCCTTGCATTTCTTCTTAGGTATGCATGTTATAGCTAAAAATTTGAAGACCTTGAAATACTCAACTATGGATTTTCAATTATTCCAAGTTTTAAAAGGATTTATTCCTATCAATAATTTATGAGGAACTTGGTTATAAAGTAGAAAGCATATTTTATTACATCTACCTAATACTTAGGTGTTAGTGATTAGAGTGAATCATGTAGTTATCCATCTCTTTCAAGGACATGTTCTTATGTTTTGCTACACCATTATATTGAGGATTGTATGGAATTTTATAGTACAAATCAATCCCTTCTAATATGAAAAACTACTCAAACCTATTTTTGACATACTTAGCACCATTATCTATCTATATAACCTTGATGAATTTCCTAGATTAGGTTTCCACAAGAGCCTTGAAGTCTTAAAAATTATCAAAAACTTCATACTTATATTGAATAAAGTATACCCATGTATACCTTGATAAATAATCAATGAATGTGAGAATATAATTAGATCGAGTGAAATGTGGTTGGGGTAATGCACTAGATACATCATTGTGCACTAACTCCAATTCTTGTGTAGTCCTCCCTTCTTTTCCCTAGTCATATTTATCTTCAAGATGCTTGCCAAGGGTGCAACCCTCATAAAGACTTATACAAATGAATACGAGGAAAACTTGTGACCATATCATGTTTACTTATTTATTTTAAATAAATATAGTTAATGTGTTCAAATATCTCATGCCATAGTTTGTTTACCCCATCTATGTGAGTAATCAATGTAGTAGGAGAAATATTAAGTGCAAAGTGTAAAGTGTGAGAAGGTGTATAACTAAGCTTAGTGATTTTCCCTTCCCAGTACCATTGTAGATTCATTGTGAAACTCTCTAATGAATATAGAATCTATAGATAAATAAACTCTTATGCCTTTATCGATGTGAGTGATCTAGTACACTAATAGGGGATTGGGAGAAAGTGAGGGAATGCTTGAAAAAATTGTGAATGTTCTTCCATTCACTTGAACAAACCCTCTCCATGAAATTTTTGTTGAAGTTTCATCTCCCAATGTGATAGAATACATACTAACTAGATTTTAGGAAGTTCATTCAACTTGTGAATAACCCATGTGGTGCATAGCACCCGATTAAATAACCCATGAATAAGTTAGAGCTAATATTTCTATAAGAGCCTTGCCTTTAACTTTTTATTTACTATTTTCCTTTACCTTAAAATAATCTAGAGTTAATGAATTATATTCAATAGAATTAAGAAAACCTATGTTATTCTTTTCAAAAATATGATTTAGTTGGTCAATATGTTTCTTCATGCATTTGTGTTCATCATGCCCATTTTTTTTTCAATAAGCACACTCAACCTTATATTTCTTAGGTTTAGATTTTGAAGATGAGGTTTCAGTGGTTTTTTGGTGGATGCAGGTTTTTGTTCCTTCTTCTCTTGAGCCATTTTATTTTGTTTCTTCTCCTTGTTATTTGAACCCTTTTGTTTCCCATTACTAGTAATTAGAGCTTATGGTTTTGAAGACTTCATTATTCCAATAGGATTCAACTTATCTTATTCTTGAGTCAATTCAACAATAAAATCATTTAAATATGGAATTTTCCATGTGTTTCTAAGAGTATTTTTGGTAGCATGGAAATTAGAGACAAATACAAAGTAATATGGACCTAGTTTAGAGAGTATAGAAAGAACCAGTTGTTCATATTTCATATCTATTCCACATTATTTTAACTACAATCTTAAATACTTAAACTTAGTGAAAAAATATTATAGGGTGTCAAAACTAATAGGACTCAAAGTAATGTGATTATTCTCTAATTCATGACCTCTCATAAAATCTAGCTTCCCAAAGAATGTTTTTAGTGTGATCCATACTTCATTAGGATTTTTTATAGATTCAATAGGAAAGAGTAGATCTAAATACATAAAAAGAAATGAAAATATAAATACTTCATCATAATGATTAAACTATTTAACTTTTTTTGCATTGGTATTTAGTTTAGTCTTAGTTACCATAGTTATGCGATGTAAAGCCTTACTTCTCATAATGAGTTACATTTTAGATTTCCATTCATAATAGTTAAAAGGCATGAGAGGATTTATCAAATTAGCATCCATAATGCATAATTAATTTTATTATTACAAAAATCAAAAGAAGTCTAAAATAGAATGAAATGAGACACACAACATCCCTTAAAATTATTTCAAATCAACCCCCCTAAATTTTGTCACTTTGTAATTTTAGTGTGATTTCAATATAAATAGTTCTAAAGGAAAAATCATGAAAAAATAATAACTTTTGAAATAAAAACATCACTAAAATCTGAGTGCCTATCAAAAGTTATTAAAAATTCCATTTTCTACCATTACTATCCTATTTTGAATAAAAAATTAAATGCACTTTTACTAAAAAACCAATTTCAATAAAAAAAGAAAGGAATCAAACCAGAGATCTTTTTTGCATTTGTATATAGTTTTTCTAAGGAATCATTGTGTTGGAAGAGACTGAATCACCAATGGAGATTTATAGGTTTTGAGGCATATGACCACTCGGTTTTAAGGTGCCAAAAAATTCTTCATGCCCCAAATGGAGAAAAACACCAATGCATGTATGGATATCCTTACTCAGACCAAGAGTGTGGTATGGAAAGTGAAGAGAAATTATCAATAGAATGGTACATTCAAACTATATACAGCATGCACCAATAAACTAACATGAACTAATAACTACATATACAAAATAAGATACTTGAAAAATTTATGATCTCCTATGCAAGTATCACTAATTTTGAAAATAATAATCTCAAGATTAAGAAACTAAAAATAAATGAGAAACCAAACAAATGAATACTAGTGATGTTTTTATACCATATAAGGGATTATACCAAGATATCTATATCAAAAAAATACAATGGTTCAATGTAAACATGAGTAAAGTAAGTGCATAATACAACTACAAGTTAATTAAAATTAAATAAATTATAATATTGGAATGTAAGTAATCATAAGATTATCTAACACACTCAACTAAAATATCTCACAAAATGAAGATATACATATAGGAGAGTGAATGTGTAACTCCTCCATGAAAGTGGTCAAAGACCCAAGAATAGAATGCAACTCCCCATACCTAGAATATTTTATTAAAGAATAACCCCCACTAACTAATAATGGTCATCAAGTATAACTCCCTATGATAAATTTCACCTAAGCAAGCTAACTCCAAAAGTGTAGGAACACCCATGTGAAGGAATCATCCACAATAGTTAAATACATGTAAAATAATATCCTACACTAACATCTTTAAGTGTAGAAATAAGACCTTTACTGAATATGAATTGTAACTCCAAATATGAAGGTAAAAATGTTAGATTATGATGCATTATTAAATTAGATAGCATAATCCTAAATAGACTCATCATCATGTTGGCTTAAACTTTATAAATGATCTAAATTTAGTTTGGGAACATTTTTTAATTAAAATCTAAGATTAAAATGTCCTCTAATTTCTTGAAAGTTGATAAGGAACCATTGGGAAAACCATAAAACCAATCCCAAGCTTCACATGTGAGGTTTATATGGAAATATTTTAATAATATACATTTTTCTTTATCCTAATGACTAAAATAATGTACATATTGAATTACATGGTTGAAAGGATCTTCATGACCAAAAAATAAAGGTGACACGGGTAAGATAAATTTCTATGGATAAGGATATTCAAATGTACATGTTTTGAGAGGTTATTTTTTTATGATGTTATCTTTAATAGTATCATTACATGATAACATTTGTAGATCAAGAATTAAAACTTTCCATTAGAGGTCTCCACTGGTACTCATCATAGACATAATATTACTAGTAGGAATTGTCCCATAGGGATATGGCCTTCCATAGGGATGTGTCCAAGTCACTAATCAAGAAAAAAATTTGGGTATGGATAAAATAAATCATGAAAACTATTTTTAGCACTTTGGGGGAGGATTACCTTCATAACAACCTCTTCATAAGGTGAAATTAGAGGTGATATCCATGTTTGCCAATAACATTTTGGTTTTACTACCTAAAAATCAAGTGGTTGTTGATGTGGTTGAATTTTTGTGACCTTGATTGACTGAAAGGGTTTGTTAGAGGACATTGATTTATTGGATACATGTCCCTTTCTAAAATTTCCATCCTTTGGCACTAATTTTTTAGGGTTGGTTCTATTGTCTATATTTAGGGATTTGGAATCAAGGATAGTGACTCTTTTAGGGTTTGTGGAATAATTATAGGGCATGACTCATCAACCTTTTTCTTTAATGGGGTAATTTATCTCTCCTCCACCTTTGGCATCTATCAAGATCCCAATCCATGAATTGGAAGTTTGGAAGGGCATTATACATGGTATGGAATGTGTGGAGGTGGTAAAATGATTTACCAAGATGGTGGTCTAAGGATGGGAAGTAGCTCCTCTATGTCTAGCATGGGTACCTTGAAGGGTGTTAAATTATATAATGTAAGGTTAGTTGGACAATAAATCCACTATAACTTTGATTTTTGGAGTGAAATCTAGGCTCTAGGGGATGGTTGGTAGGGGACTACATGGTGAAGCTCCATCAAAGACTAAGGTAACCTTTGGGGTAGTGGTAGTAGAGGAAAAAGTGGTAGGTAATGCCTTATAACATTATCTTATTAGGATTTCGGTATGGTCATATAAAATTTTAATATAAATTTAAAGAAACACAAGATAAAGGTATCCTTTGGAATATCTATTATTGATAAGTTTTTTGTAGGTTGGTGTAATTTGGTTTGTTAGTCTGTTGACCTTGCCTATTTTTTGGTGGATCTCAAAATTATTTGTTGAAAATAGATCTCATAATTTTTTATTTACAATCTCATCTAAGTTATTTTTTCATAAATAATTTTTATATTTTTACACAAGGAAAAGAACCCATAGAACCCTAGTATTTATCCAAAAAAAGGTTCACACACTAGTGTTAGACCTAAGACACTAGCATCGATGTTAGTTTCCTAATATGGATGATAGTGTCTAGGATGATAGGAAGTTATTGAAGATATGCAACTGATAGAGTTATATATATATATTAGGTTTTATGAATATTATAGGATATAGGTGATCTAGGTAATGAAAATATCAAGGTTAGACTATAAGATAAGCATTTAAGCATAATGAGATGGTAAATGTGAGAATATCAATAACAGGAGATACTAAATTGAAAGGTTGGGCCATGACTGATATTTTCCAAGTGTACAAGACTATTTTATAATATAAAATTGAAATTTAGCATCTGCACTTACCTCTTGGGTTAGTGATAGTATGGACCTAGTTAGAAGGAAATTAGTTATCACTATCTTGAGGGTTAAGAGTAGGAAGATATTCTTTATTAGACATTTTAAAATTTCTAAATACCAAAATGATAACAAGAGGAGAGACACAAGCTAGTACTAGAAAATATTTTAAACATTAAAAGGAAATCAAAATTTTATTTGAAACCCTAGGAAAAAAAAAGAAGGAAACTCAAGGAATAATTAGGGCTTGAAATATTCAATAAATAAAGAGGGTTCACCAATATGTTTTATCAAAATTGGGGAAATAATTAAAATGCTTAATAACTAATTATGAAAAAAAATTGTGCAAAATCAAAATATTAAGATATTACAATAACTTAAGTATTTTTTCTTTGGAACATTTCTAAATGTATAAAGATGTTAAAATGGTAAAGAACATAGACAAATTAATTAGCTATAAATTTGATAATGTAGGACTGTAACTGATAATGTAGATCTAATTATGTGACTATGTTGATAAATTATGAATTGGGAACATCTATTTACTTTATTTCTAGATGAATCCATGCTAATTATATAATATTATCCTATATTTTAATTTATAGTGAGCACCAATGTCTAGTAGGGTTTTTTCAATCTATGGGTATGTGTGATGTCACATATTAGTCATGTGTATGTTTTCTATGATGCACGATACGATATGGAATCCATTATACACATTCTTATTCACTTGAATCCATAACTTAGTAGACAATAATGAATAAATAAAATAAATTAGAAAAAGGGGTTAGCAATTAAATTTGTGCATGGCATCAAAACCCACTGTGTTGAGCATTGCTTACATACTAATACTCTAAAGTGGGATCAAACTCCATGTAGTTATCCTATGATATGGTGGTATGTGTGAAATATTGGTGTAATGTTAAATGATGGTGCAATTTTTGTATGAGTAATGTGCTTCAACCATATCTTATGACATTTGAGGTGTATGTAGACTTAGTTCAAGGATACTAGGGTTGTGTGGAATCTAAATTGAGAAGAATGGGTGTTTTTTCTTAAATGTACAATTAGATGTTCTATTTTTTTCCATGTATTAGCCTCTTGTGTGAAAAATGGTTTGAAATGTAGCTTTGTAGTGATCTTTGGTGAAATTCCTTAAATGGGGCTCATGAAACATGTAGTATTACTCATTACATGCTTTTTAATCTGATAAATTAGTAGTTATTTAGTGAGAAAAGATGTTGATGAGATAATCTTGAAGGATTGGCCTTTTCTAATAAACAGAGACATCAAATTTGGAAGTGTAAATTAGTCTAGGGATGAGCTTAGGATATTTATAATGAGGAACAGGAAAAATTATGTATGTGTGTGTGTGTGTGTGTGTGTGTGTGTGTGTGTGTGTGTGTGTGTGTGTGTGTGTGTGTGTGTGTGTGTGTGTGTGTGTGTGTGTGTGTGTGTGTGTGTGTGTCTGTGTGTGTGTGTGTGTGTGTGTGTGTGTGTGTTGCAGGTATGGATCATACACAAAGAGATAGAGGAATAGCAGCTTAGAACCATGGAATATGGCATGAGATAAGTGGGTGTAATAATATGGTCACAAGTACATTATTTTATCATTAAACATTAATTTATATGATTATAATAACATGATAAGGCAACATTATCCATTATGAATATAGTACAATATTTATTTATTTTTTAGGGTAAAAGGTGAGGGTTTTGATAATAGGTTCCACAAACTTTACAATGGATCAAAGAGGGTTCTTTTAAAATCATGTCCCACAAATTCTACAAGTGATAATAATATATAATAACAAAGAGATTATTTTTAAAATAGGTCCCACAACCTTTACAATATAATAAATAGGGTTTTTTAAGAGTAGATCCCACAACTTATACAACAAAACATAATAGTGCAACCAAATGAAACCTCAAAAGAGTACACATCCAACACCCATAAGAACACAAGAGGAGGAGAAAAGAGGAAGTGTAATAGGTTTTTTAAGGCTTCATTAACCTTAAAAATGGAATAATATAGAAGAAACCTTTATAAAAATAAGAATAAGAAAGAGAAACATGCAAACTAGTAGACCAAATAGTGTAGACTGATCACTATTCCAAACTTTAACTCTTCTTAAATACTTGTTAATAAATGGACAAGGGTTTGACAAACCTCAAAATCCCCTAGGATGGAAAGTATATTTTCATAATATCCCTTCTGGTGGTAATTAGGTAGAGCTTTAGTAAAAACTTACTAACTAAAAATAGGTTTACACCTTTATAAACCACATTCGAACCAACTTAAGACAACTTGGGAAAAAACTAAAATAAAGGGAAGTTATCCTCAAAGGACTCAATAATATTCCTTAGTAGACTAGTTTTATCTTGGATCATAAATTTCAATCCAACATAAATCTCCCTCACCTACATACCATCGTTTAGGGGCCATGGAAAAAACTTAGAGCACGAATGAAACACAGACCCACAGCAAAGAAACTAAACTTTGAAAACTTATACATAGGGTAAGCAAAGATTTATCATGGGACTTTTATTTATAGTGATATTTTCAAAAAATTCATAAACACCCATAATATAATTAGTCTCCCAATCTCTCCATAGGAGATGGGAAATAATCCTAGTAGTCATTAGTAGGTGTAAACCAAGATCCTATAGGGTAATACATGTGTAACCATCTTGAAATAGCTACTCAACCATCAAAATTTTAATATCTTTTATGTGGGTTTAATAACACCATTGAAAATTTCACCTAGGGTATGCTAAGATCTTAATCTATTTTTATTGCCCAAAAAGGCTTTAAAAAAAACTAGTCATTAGACTTAAGACACTCAACTCAACATGAATATCCACCTAGGCCTAAATCCAACCATTAGGATGCATGAAATCTCTAAAAAATAAATACTCAACATGAATCACATTTTATCACATAAAATTTTCTAAATCACTAAAAAATATCTTTCAATCCATCACAAATTACTTGTCATTTCTTTGTCCTGCTAAGAACAACCCAAATCCAGAAGATTCATTGCTTAGAGTTTTTAAAAATTTCGAAGCTCTAATAAGGAAAGACTCAAAATAAATCACCTATAATCATGTTAAAACATAAAAATCACTAGAAAATCTCTGATAATCCATCTTAAATAACCTACTAGTCTGTCATCTTGCCAAGAATAACCCACATCCAATAGATCTATCATTTAGAGTTCGTAAAACTTCTACTCTAGTATTTTTCCCACCCAATGGGAAGTTAAAATTTACCATAGTTGACACTCATTAATATAAAGTAAATTTATATATATATTGTGTTGGTTTTGATATATCATTAATTAAAAACTTATCTTGTGTTATTACAAAAGTTACTAGAATACAGTGTAATCACTCTTCCTCTACCAATAGAGGTAGACATGTCTATACCACAATCTATATTTTTTGATGATAATGCATATTATTACTACCATATATGTATTGGAAACTATAAAAATAGTTGCTTCAATATAAGACACAATATTTAATATCTTATTTATGAGAACATTATTTATATTAGCACCCTACCAAAGAGGCTAAACCATAATCAAATGACAATGTAAACCTAAAAATGTGCAACGATCATTTTTCAAATCATGAAACAAATAAAATGGATAGTTTTAAACTACATTATGCATTTAATTCACATATTTCTCCTTATAAATATTTACATCCACTTAATAACATTATTGGTATAGTTACAAGTAAATAAACATCATGACTTATTATCATATTTGATGATAGTGAAGTTTTTAATGATGATTCAAATAGATATGCACTCTTGATTTGAACATACATTGACAAGTAATACATACATAGTGTTATGATAGATAATGTATCTATAGATAATGTTTTCACCATAACCCTCCACCACTCTCTTAGTTATATATAACAAGATCTATAAGATACTTCTAGAGTTTTCAAAGCCTTTGATGGTCATACATAGGATAATCTTGGGCATATATTGATACCTCCATAATTGGTGATTATCATTGTACCCAATCCATTATTAGTTATACTAAGTACAAGGGCCTTTTATATGATACTCAGATTCCCTTGGATATAAAATATTGGATCAATACCTTATACAGTGCATAAATATTTCAAATATATTCCTAGAATCCAATATGAATATCCTTTGAAAAAAATGATGTTTAGTTATTCTATGAAACAACTTCTTGGTAGAATAATTGAATAACATGACAATGAAATAATATACCAAACTATTTAATAGCATGATTTACATATTTTAAAGCACATTATAATTTATTCATCTACTAGTGATCATAAACATATTACAGATTCAGATTTTCCATCTAATTGTGAACATGATATAATTACACATGAATATATTTAGTTATTTTCAAAAATCATGGTACCCTCTCCTAAATATAAAGTGGCACATAATAATAGTTCCTTTGATATTCCCTTAACCTATAGCATGTCTATATATGTGTGTGGTTGACTTTTAGCTTACATATCTTTCATATTATCTTGTCACATTTCTCTATGTTCTTAGTAGGGTCAGTCTATGGAATAACCATGGATAAGTAGAGTATATATGGGAGGTAGTGGTCAATATTTGATCATAATATTATGAATTATACTCTTATTTCATTATTTTGTAGTTGTTCCCCTTAAAGTGGCTTAGCCATATATATTAAGTACTTTTCTATTTTATCAATTATTATTATGGATCTACCTATTATGTGATATATTATTCCATTATTATGAAACATCAAAGTAATTTGTTTACAAGTGGTATTAGAGCATCAATTTAGGCAAGTTTTGTGGTGTTTTTCTTCATATCTAGTCTTTTGATTATCTAAAGAGATAAATGATCAAAAAACATAATTTGTGATCTAGGAAGAATTTATGTTTTTCATGACTACAGTTCAAAGTATTTTTTTGAAAAAAAATGAAAGAAAACTCTAGAATTTTTTTACACCCTTATGTAAATTAGTAGTCATTGAATTTGTCTTGGTGAGATTATTGCAATGATATAATCTATCGATACACTTTTTTGGTCCAAAAACCCACCATCCTAAGGTTTGTGCATGGTTAGTCATAACACTCATGGTTTCAAGAAAAGGAAATACACTCCAAAAAATCCTCACAAATACAACATGGAGTGCAGATCTTTAGGTCTTCCAGTTTCTAAGGTAGTTCACCAACTTTAGTTAGATATGCAAATCATGGTGAATAAATATGATATTGATGTGGTAAAATGGGACTTCACTAGGGTAAAAGTGGGCATCAATGATGTCAATAATTAATTAAAAACTATCAGTGGGTAATTGACCACTCTTATAGCTCAGCTTCCATAAAATAATCCTTCATTACTTCATTTGAGTTCTCATAATTAAAACAATCACAACTCAAATATAATTTTGAAGCACATGACCCTAAAAGTGGAAGTGTACAAGTGTAATGCTAAGGATCCACTCACTTGGATAAGTTAAATAGAAAATATATTTGATCTACAACAAACCCCATGTGTACAAAAAGTGGTCATAGATTCTTTATATCTATAACTTGAGAAGTTAATTTTGTATAGGTGGTTATGCACTCAAAATAGAAATAAGTTACTTCCTATTACATGATCAGTGTTTAATAAGGAGTTGAAAATTCACTATCACAACAATGTCTCAAAAAACTACTTTAGTCAATTAGCAAAGTTACAACAAGCAAGACTATTAAATATTGCATGAACAATTTAAGAATCTATCCTTACGTGTAGATGAAATCAATGAGGACAACATGATTGACCTATTATTGGGTGGGCTCAAGGATAGAATCTAACTTGAGGTTTGCATCTTTAACCCAAATTCAATATTTGAATTCACACCATTAACATGTAAGGCAAAGAAAAAATATCTAGTCAAATGAAGGGCTTTCATTAATATTCGCAAACATAATTCCACATCACATTCATTTCCTTAACCTAAAATATTGACCCCTCAAAAAAATTAAAAAGAAGAGTAAAAAATGGTTGTGCTTCAGTTGTGATAGCAAGTGGAATGAAGGACATAAATGTGTTAAAAATAAGTTTTTTCTAAATTGAAGGTGCTAATGAATATGAAGATATCCCTCAGATGAGGATATGGAAGAGATAGGGGAGGAATCTAAATATTAATGTACTTTTAGGTATTAGTACTCTTAAAACTCTATAGGTGGTGTGTTTTCTCAATAAACAAAATGTGATAGTGTTTATTGACTCAAGGAGTACGTATAGCAGCATCAACAATAAGTTGGCTACTCTTTTGAATTATTTCATTTACCTAGCTCCATAATTTTAGGTCATGATTATAGATGGTGTTATAATTAATTTTTTTGAAATTTATCATAATATTAAGCTTATTATGGAAGACTAAATGTTATATTATCCTATGTTTTTTATTCTCATGGGTGGGGTTGATAATGTTTTGGGAGTAAAATGGCTCATAATTTTGGGCATAATAGAGATGAATTTCTAGGAACTTTTCATGCACTTTCATTATGAAAGTAGTACATTTGACCTATGTGTATTACAAGAAAAATATCCATAATTAGTTAGTTTGCATTAGATGATAGATACTTTAAAAAGGGCTAAAGGATTTTTAACACTATTATTTTGCATATAAGTTCAACCTATAATGCTTTTATTCGTCCTAATTTATAGATGATTCTTTATGACCACCCAACTATTTTTAATGCAATGCCAAAAGGAATACCACAAAGAAGAGGACATGATCATGCCATAATATTTATTCTAATTAGTACACCATAAAACATCAAACCATACAAGTATCCATATGCCTAGAAGATTGAAATTGAAAAGATAGTATAAGAGATGTTGGAGGTAGGTATTATCAGACATAGCCAAAGTGAATATTCATCCTTAGTGGTCATGGTGCATAAGAAGGATGACACATGGAAGATGTGCCTATACTATAGAAAACTCAACAATTGCAACATCAAATATAAGCTCCCTATTCTAATAATTGATTATTTATTAGATGATTACATGGTGTTATTTATTTTACTAAACTAGATATTCATTCTAGGTATCATCAAATTTAGATCATATGTGAGGATATCCCTTTAAAAAATTTAGAACTCATGAAGGCCTTTATGATTTTATGGTCATGCATTTTTATCTCACAAATACACCATCTATACTTTAGAGTTTAATGAATCTTGTTTTTAGGCCTTTTTTGAGGAAGTTTGTGTCGGTATTTTTGTTAAGAAATAATTATAACATTAATTTTTACATATGGTAAATGACTAGTTACTATTTACCATATGTTAGTTACCATAGTTAAATGTAAAGTTATTATTGGTTAATGGGTTAAATGAATATATTGTTGTTAACAATATATTTCATATTCAGGTTAGTTGATTAGTTTAATAATTTATTATTAGGATCATAACATCCCTACTTATAGGTATTAACTCCCTATTTATTATAATATTCTCAAATAAATAAAATGGGTTATTGAGACTGATAAAATTATGCGTTTGAGCCTTCAGCTATAGCCTGATAAGGGATATTTTCAATATCTTATATCAGAGTAGGAATCCTTAAGGAAATCTATGTACCTTCTATTCATTGTTTTATACATCAAATTATCTTGATGTCTATGCTATGTAGACCATGAGACAAATCCATTGTAGTCCATCTACCCTTGCTTATATACTATCCACAAAGTGAAGTGAAGACCATGTGCATATTTGTTGGCTCCACCACCCATGTGCATTTTCCTCTCTGATTCCATGATATTCATTATTTTTATAGTTTTTTCACACATTGATGTTCATATTCAAAAAACTATAAAATATATATATATATATATGGAGATGTTTTTACAATCAATGGTATTTGTTGGCTTCACATTATTCCACATCTCTATTCATGGAGGATGTCCATTCTTTCACTACCGATTCATGTTACATTTGGGAATTCTGTACATTACATACTCAGATTGAGCAAAAGGAGAATACAAAGTTTCTTCAATGAAAAATCTAAGATTCTAGCTACTATGTTTTTTACCTACCCCTGTGTGTAATTCAAATCTAACACAACCAAATTTAATAAGGCATCTAATACTTGTAACCTAGTGATCTTCCTCAGCATTCAAACCTCTGCCTAAGGTCCTCTTGGTGATTTATCATCGTCTCTTCTATGTTCAACTCCATTAAATAGCTTCACCTTTCCCACCTCGACCTCGACCTTGTCATCAACTTCCATAATGCCATTCCTTCTCTCAATCCTCCCTCAACCTAGACTTGTTCACAGTGGTGGAAAAGAAAGAAAATACCCAAGGCTCCTCTCTTATCTCAAATATGTTATCCTCCATCAAGCAGTTGCATTTCACCTGGATCCTCTTTGATTTAGATCTCTTCTATAGCTTGACATTCCATGTTCCATAATAAGTTATCCTTCTAAACTATGACCCTAATTTTTGCCTATACCGTCATCCTCCAAAGTGCCAAAAAATGTTTATTGATTTGTCATGGTTTTTGAGGTCATTTATCTTTTAGGATTTTTTTATTTATTTTATTATGTTATAAAGACCATGATCTTTTATTTTTAGTGGAATTTGTTTCTTTTTAGGTTTAGTTAAAAATATATATATTTGGCTTTTGTTTAATATTTTAAGTTTTCATGGTGTTTATGTTTTATTTTTTAAAATCATTTTTTAGTTTATTTTTGAGATTTAAAATTTGTTTTTCATTTAGTTTTTTTAGGTATTACAGTCTATGTCATAGTTATTAAGTTTTAGTTTGTTGTTTAATGTTTTTTTATAATGTTTTGTTGTTTTGATAGTGTTTTTTTTTAAATTTATATATTTTTGTTTATTATTTCATGGATTGTTGTCTCTTTAGGTTTTGAATGAGTTATTCAATAGTAGTTTTTATTTATTTTTATGGTTTGTGGGTTTTGTTTTTATTTTTATAATTTGTTATGTATTTTGTATTTCGTTATTAGATTTGGGTTCATATTTTTTATATTTTTATTAAGTTTTTATTTTTTATAAGTCATTTTTTATTTTGTTAAAAAATAAATTGGATGGTTATTTTTTAAGGTGTTTATGTCCAAATTCAAGTCCTTGTCATCTTTGTCAAAAATTCCTTTTAAAATTATGAATTTCAAATAAGCCTTGAAAAGCAATTTTCAATAAAGCAATATTTTCAAAGTCACATGTTTGTAATAAAATGTATTATCAATTGAAACCAATATTTAAATTTATCCTCCCATATTATAACTAAGGGTGAATGTTAGGAAATAGTTCTAACATTATTTTTTACAGGTGGTAAATAACTATTTACTATCTATCGTGTGTTAGTTACCATAGTTATATGTAAAATTATTATGGGTTGATTGGTTAAATGGATATAACATCCCCATTTATAGGTAATAACTCCATATATATTTTAATGTTCTCAAATAAATAAAATAAGTTGTTGAGACTAAAAATATTATGTATTTGAGACTTTGGCTTTGGCCCAATAAGGCTTATTTTCAATAGTTTTTTTATGGCATCCTAACATATAGAAAAACTTGGGAAGAAAATTTGAAGCATGTGAAATAGGTATTTTTACTTCTAGAACAACATCATATTTATTTCAAACCTTCCAAATGTAATTTTGGAGTCCAAGAGGTGGAATACTTGGGTCATTATTTCACATGAAGGATTCAAAGTTGGTCCTAAGAAGATCAAAGATATGATGGAGTGGTAAGTGCCAAATACCCTCAATAATCTTCACATATTTTTAGGGATAATGGCTTAATAGAAGCAATGGAGACTTTATCTTATGTGTAGACACTCTAAAATAAAGCTTGATCATGATAGTTTAAAATATTTTTTGGAACATCAATTGTCATCATAAAACAACAAAAATGGGTGACTAAAATGTTAGGATATGACTTTGAAATAGCCTATAAGAAAATAAAAGAGAATGTGGTAGTAAATTCACTATCTAAGAGGGATGAATTAGTTGAGGCATTATTACGTGTAATGAACATTTTATAGGTGGATTGGTTAAAATAGATGAGATCCATATGGTAGAATGACAGGAATACACAAGTTATGATTCAAAATTTTCATCATGGTTCTGTTGTTTTAACAAAAATTATATGGAAAGGGAATGCATATGGTATAATTATAGATTATACCTATATAATAATTATATCCTCAAATACAAGATCTTTTATGAACTTCATCCATCTATAATATGGGAACATTTAATATTTTTAAAAACCTATCATAGAATCAAATAATATTTCTTTTAAGTAGGACTCAAGGGGGATATACAAAAAAAAGGTAGAATGCATGGTTGTCAATAGAGCAAAGATGAAATAATTAATATACCATGTTTTTTACAACATTTATCCATCCCTACCCAGAGGTGGGAGAACATTTCCATGGATTTCATTATAGGGTTGTCAAGGTTTGAAGTAAAAATGTCATCATGGTAATTATGGACAGGCTCATAAAATACGCTCATTTTTGTTCCTTATCATATCCATTTTTAGTCATTATAATATTTTTTTATTTTCTTACTATAGTACAAAATTTACATGGTACTCTCAATATTATTATAAGTGATCATGATCCCATCTTTACTAGTAATTTTTAGACTAATTTATTCACATTTGTTGGTACTTAATTGGCTCATAACTCATCATATCATCCTCAATATAATGGTAAAATAGAGGTGGTCAACAAATTCTTAGAAAGGCATCTACTTTGTTTTTCATAAAATAAATAAGAATGATGGGTTCATTGGTTGACACTAACAAAATGGTAGTATAACATTTCCTTCCATACCTCTTCCAAAATGTCTCTATTTATATCACTTTATTATTATCATCCCCCATCCATCACTTTATCCTTGAAGATACAACCAAAGGTTTGATTTTTTAAAGTACACATTCAACATTAACAAGAGATATTAGCTAGTTTAAGAGAGAATTTAGTAATAACAAATAATTGAATGAAGTAGAAATAAAATCAATGTCGTAATGAGAGGCAATTTGAAATAGATGATTATGTCTTTGTGAACTTATAATAATATAATTATATGTCTCCAAATAAATTAAAAAATGATTTAAAAACTCTCTCATAAGTATTATGTCACTTATCAGATCTTGCATAAAATTGGTAGTGTGGCATACAAGCTAGAGCTAGCCAGTCCACTCACATACATCTTGTATTTCATATATCTTTACTGAAAAAGGTAATTAGACAAATATTTTCTAACCAAACTAAGTTAATATGACTGGATAAATAAGGTGGATTCATTTTTTAATCTAAGGATATTACTCACACACATACTAAAAGTTTATGAACAAGAGAGATTTAGGAGTATTTGATCAAATAGAAGAATCTAAATTATGAAGATGCAACATGTGAGGATGAATATTTTGTACAATAACATCCTAATTTGATTCAATATTGAGGGCATTTTTTTTAATGGGAGGAGCATGATATGCCCTTAACCTATAGCTTAGCCAGAGATATGTGTATTTGACTTGTGGCTTACATATATTTCATATTATCTTGATGTATTTCTCTACATTTTTAGTATGGTAATCCTATAAATAACCATGGCTAAGTAGAGTATATATAGGAGGTATTGGTTAGCCTTTGATCATCATATTTCAAATTCTACTCTTATTGCATTATTGCAGAGGTTTTCACCTTGAAGTGGCTCAGTCATATTTATCAAGTGTGTTGCTATTTCATCATTGTTATTATGAATAGACTTATTCTTCTCTTAGTTATGTGATATATGGTTTGAAAAATATAATTAATTTCACTACATCCTCATTTCCTAAAGCATAATAGTTTCTTCAAAGAGCTCCACCATAGGTACATATTGTTACATCTTCTCCTAAACATGAGTACACATGTTTACGAGGATATATGAATAGTGACTCCAAGGGATACATTAAATCATATGAATTTAATTTAGATTTAGAAGCATTAGAAATTAAATCTCCCTCTTCACAAGAATTTACTCCTTCATATCAGGTAGTTGGGTACACATATGTGCATCCCCTTAATGAGATTATTGGTTTGATGGATCCTCCAATTCCATCCCAACCAACTAGTTGGTCTGCATCTCTTGATTATTCATAGTATCCATTTATACATAATTTTTTTACTTTATTATAATTCTTATATCCTTTATCCAAGAATTCTTCTAAGTTCTTGGCTTGCTCTCTTAATTTTCAAACTAAATTGAACAATCCAAAACAACTATCCTATTTATATTTGATAAATATTACATACTTATCCATGTTATAACATGTCTCACACTCACTGGATCACATTTATCTCTTATCCATGAGGATCATGTACATTTTTATCTATCTTAATCATTATAGACACATTTTTATGACTCATTTTGTACATATAATGGGGGAAATAGATTTCATGCCTTCTTATCATACAATGCTTTTGCACCTTGCTCAATATTTTTCATATCCCTTCCTCTTATTCTATATTTATAACCTTACTCCTTAATAATTTTTTTTGATTCAAATATTCTAAAAATTTCAAAAATAATCAAATATAGAAAAAAATTCAAAAATATGCAAATACTTAAAAAAATAAAAAAAATAAAAAATATTTTCAAATTTTCAAAATCAAGACTTAAAAATCATTTTCAATTGTTGCTAAGATTACATGTTTATAGATGTAATTTGTTCTATGTTACATAGATAACATATTTTATTTATCAATTACACATTATTTTTCATGAGTTACTTGAGTGTGATCATAGATTTGATGTTGGGTTTCCCTTATTACCCAATAACCTTACTAAGTTATGAGAATCTCTTCATTCTCCTTGAACGCATTTATAAATTGTAATTATCTAAAAACTTCATACCATGATGAGATATATATCATATAAATATTTTTTTACTCACATTATGCATGTGTTACATAAACATTTTATTTTGATAAAAATCTCATGATTACATATAGTTTATCTAAACTAGTTTCATCTACTCAATACCTCTTTCTTACTTTATTGCATAGTATGTTATATCTTGCTTTCCTATTATATGTGCCCCTCATCCTTGTATGTTTAAAAAAAATCTTGTATCAAATTATTAAGTTATTTTCATGTGGTCCTTGGCCTTGTGTGATTATGTGACATAGTCATGTCGATATATGTGGCCTATGGACCTTATGTGTGACTTTATTTACAAACTTTATGACATTAACTTGAATTTTTTTTCTTGTTACAATGGTTACATGATTTAAATCATGAATTTCTAATACTTATTACATATACTATGGTTCCATGATCTAAATAATGTATATACTACATGCATGCTTTAATACTTTATCTATTTAACACATGTTCACAATGAAATTCAACATTTCATTAGATATTATGATGCAAATACAAATTCAACTATTCAATATTATTACACGATTATATATTTCAGATATGGAATGATACTTATTTTTAGCTAAGTGACTCACATGTTACATCTCTCATCTGAAAAGGGAGCATCACAATGGGATTGCCTTGAGAAGTCAAGTCCTCATGAGCAAAATTTCAGATTTATAGCACTATATAATTTTAAATATTAGTGCTTAATTCAGAATTTTCAGATCATGGGGGCGTCACATGAACATGAACTCATTATTATAGTCACAAATATGAAAAATAGTTACAAGTTTAAATAGTTTCAAAATAAAAAATGGAAATTAAATATCAAATTAGTGTAATAAAGGGGGCTAATATTCATTCATGAAGCTACCATATATAAATTTCAAAGATTTATTAACCTAAAAGTTTCAAAGTTTCAGATATAATCTAGATCCCTCTATAGTGATGTGATTCATCTTCATGTTTTAAGTAGGACACATTAGAGTCTAGTGACACTCAACATCTATGTTTTCACTTTTTCAATATATAGCGAACCATATTTAATGGTTTCATCCCTTCAATTTCTTTACAAAGTACTCTACAAAATCAAATGAGAGTTAGAGTATAAAATATTTCCAACTCAAGAGCAATCAATTTTTTTAAAATTGAGACTTGATCACTCTTAATTCACCATAGGTTTCATCATTTCTTAAAATTACCTCAACAAGGGGGTAAACACTTATTTACCTTCTAGTTATAGAGAAAATAGATTGTCTGCTCTTCTAAATGTATACTTTCATTACTCTCTTTAAAAATTTCAAGTTCAAAATCTCAAATTTTAACTTTTAAATATGGACAATAATTAATTTTAATAGAATTACTATAGGTTTTCTCATTAAGTTATCTTGCACAATTGACCTTCACATTCAAAGGCAAAGTGTGTGTACACACTCAAGTTTGTATCAACTTTACTCTAGTGATTTCACTTTGTTGCATCACTAAAATAAATTGGGTGTACATGTAGACACATAAATCTAATCATTAAGTGCTTGATAGTGGTTATCCTTGACTTTTTAACCCTTTTTAATGTTTTGATGAGAGTTAAAAGGGTAGAATAGCTTAATCAAATGGATGAATAAAATTATTCTAAAGAAAGTCAATTAAATTAATTTAGATAACACAATATATTAAATCTAGAAAATTAAAAAACATAGAAAATATAATTCCAATTGATATTATCATAAGTATAACACAAATAAGAGATAATACTTAGTTGGTTTTCAAATGTGTAGGTAGCTATGAGATGTGCATGCATGGAAATAGATAGACTACTATTTAGGATGCCATCGTCAGATTCCAGAAATATTATTTATAGATGTTTGAACACTTTTGACAACCTATAGACACTTATGTCATTTATTTTATTAATGGATTGAAACTTGTCTTGTACAAATATTCATTATATTGAGAAGTGACCTCCTAGACCTATTAAGTTTTTATATCACATTTTTGCTAATGTACCTAGATCATGTGTATTGGCTTTGTATGACTATGTATATCTCAAACCCTAATTCTTCACCTTAGGTTATGTCACCTTTCCAAAATTAAGTATATGGGCTCACAATGTCAAGTTGACCTCAAGGATCCCTTTATCAATGAGCCCTACCTACATAGATAATACTCTAAAGATGGCTTCAAACATATAGTTCTCCCTAAGTGTGGGATTATATACATATAAGGGTAAAATATGTTATATGAAAGGGCATGAAATGATATAGCTTATAATTTTACAAATACTACTCATGGGTTAATCTTTAAATGATTTATTGTAATATGATTGATCCTATGATAGATACAGAAATAGGGAAGAATAGGGCAGTAAAACACAACTGCATAATTGACTGAATGAGCTTAAATAGGTGTTTGCTTGGTATTTTCTAGATAAATGATAAGTAGGCTTTGATTTGTATTTATACCATACATTTTGAAAATATCTAATATAAGGATTAGATAAAATAAATATTCTAACCCATAAGTTTCTAAATATTTACAATTTAGGTGATTTTTGAGGTATGAACACTTGATAAGAAAATTAAACACTAGCATCAACACTAGTGTCCCTATGAAAAATGCAAGTGTCCGATAGGATAGAAATTTATTTAAGGTTTTTAATTGATATTAAAGGATAGAAATCATGTTTTAAGTAGAATGATAAGGTCGGTCAATAAGATGATCATTTAGGCATAGTAAGATGGGGAATACAAGCCTTTCGGTAATAAGCATGTCTATAACTAAAGGGTAAATCCCTTCTTGGTATTTTTCAAGTGTATAAGACTGAGATGTTATATGTAATTAGATTTTAGTATTTACATTTTCCCCTCCTTTAATCTATTAATGCATAAGGATGAAATTATGAGGTTAAAATAAATAAATGCATATCTTGGTGTGTATAATATATCTTTTCTTTATTTGAACCTTGGTGAATTTTTTATTGATGTATAACCTATAACCAAGATCATGTTATAGTATAAATTAGTACAGTAATCTCAAATTAAATAATTGAAATGATTAAAAATTAAAGAGATCAAGGAAGGAATACACATGTATGTTGATACAAACATGTTATCCTTTAATGCTTTACTTTGGTAAAGATGTTTCCTTATGAATGATTGGAGCTAAGAGAGGTTCAAAACTGAACCTTGTCTATTTTGAAGAGGGAAATTTGGAGGGTAATTATGCTCCTAATCTAGTACAAGGGTAAGTTGTGACACGACCATTGATATCATTGAATCTTAATCACATAACTCAAGTAAATTTATAATAAATCCAATCTAAGTGTTATAAAAAACTCAACCTAAAAAAATTAAGTAGTGATAAGGCCATTAAGGGTGTAAAATCTCAACCATAATACTCAAAGGAACTAACTACTATAGACAAGAAAGGCTCAAAATAGTGTTTCTTAATATAAATGGTGCTTCTTGGTAAAATATTTTGAATGTTTATTTTTAATTTTAGATGCACTTACATGGAATATCCACCTATAATGTGTCTCAAGATAAATTATCTATCAAATTATAGCCTATTATCTATAACTATGTATAATATATGTCATAAATATGAGAAACTATGTCCCA